>JASDQU010106991.1:292805-309828 GCA_032191745.1 Picea mariana | reverse complement strand
TGTTGGATTTTCATGATTTTATTCATCGACTTGAAATTGTACATGAGGATGTTCAGATCCGGCTCTTCTTTTTCTCATTAGAGGGAATTGCTCGTGAATGGTGTCGGTCTCTTCCTAATGCAAGTGTTAGTTCTTTGACAGATTTCCATTCAGCCTTCAATTCCTTTTGTAAAGATTATTTTCCAGTTGAATATCTTTTTGAAGGATGTTGTGAAGATTTTTCTTCGTTTCATAAAGCTTTATTTGTTGAAGAAGACATTTACCATGTAGGACAAGAGGTGTTGAAGGATAATAGTGACATATCTGATATCATATCAAATGTGTCTGTTGTTTTGAATATTGATCAAAATCAACATGTATCTTTTGGATGTATTGATGTTGAAGAATCAATGTATATATCAGCAGGAGAAAGTAATAGATCAACATATTTTAGATATGTGGCAAATACTATGAGAAGCCCTCATCTTTCAGATTTGCAGACACACAAAAATTCTAGCAGACATGAAGACTTGAAAGGTGATGAGCAGATTGACAAATCAACAAGTGAAAGTGTTGAATCTGCAGTAGATGCTGAGGGAAGCTCTCAATTTTCTGGTTTGCAAGGGCTGGAAGATCTCAGTAGATATGAGGAGGAAGGAGATGAGTTGAAAGGTTCAGATCAACAATCCTTCTTATATGATTCTTTGACAGAGGATGAGAAGTTTGTATTCAACATTAAGACAAGTAATGGTAAAAGAGAGCAGAAAAAATTAGATCAACATTTTATGATGCATGTTTCTTTGTCAGATGTTGAGCACCCATCTTGGTATGAATTTTCAGAACTGATTGCCACTCATATGGAGATGTTTTGCAGTAAGAAAATTCTAGTTGTTGCCATCGTTGAGGTCAGATTTTTTGATTGTATGTTTGATTTTAAAGATTATGTTTCAGATCCTAGAGTTTGGTTGTCTATAACTTTGCATAAAGTTGCAAGTCAATTGCTTTCTTGGCTGCTATGGAAATCTACGTTTACCTAACCAAATTTCAGGTTTGTTTAGCAGTAGGAGTAGGCAGATGAATAAGCTCCTCATACAAGCAATTAGATCTTTTTCAATTGTTGATTTCATGAATAAACAGAGCAAACTGATGATATTGGCAAAGCAGCTGTGAAGATTGATTTATATACAAACAGTTTGGTATGTAAAGCAAGATTCAAAACAAATGCATACATCAATTATTATGTTCTAGGTGATATTGCTACATCTGCAGCTGCTAATCTAGCATCTAGGTCAGTTGAAGACTACAAATCTGTCAATAGAAGGGCATCTTTTTAAAAGACTCTTTCAGCAATAACCTCAGAGCAAGTAAAAACGTTTTCAAAGGCACCTCTCAAATTTTGCTGGCCAATTTATAAGAAGAAATCAATGGAACCACCAAAGGAAATATGTGGGTGGTGTGCTTCATGAAAATTGACTGCAAATTGCCACACAACCTGCTTGTTGAATTTGGCTGCAGGTAATCTCATGGCAGGTGTTGTAAATGTACCTGGTGGTCTTCGTCCAACAAAGAATGGAGAGGGTCATTTCCCTGTTGTTGTAGTGTATATACTACATATTGAAACATATATATATTAAAGCCAAAGCTTGAGTTCACATGTCACAATAACTTAATGTATGAACTAAACAAAGCCTTAGTATCCAGCGCACCAAGCTATGAGATATTGATATACCAAGTCAAACTCAGAATCTAGCCACATCACTCATCAAACTCCAAGTCACACAAATCGACAATCAAGTCGAGTTTAGATGTTAAAACTCAGCGCTAAGTGCCAAGTATACCATATACATTACAACTCATTGATATATTATGAGAGGGTTGGCGTTTATAAACTCCAAAAACATCCAAATATCCCGATGACGAGAAATATTTGTTGCGAGCAAAATGAAGACAACTGACAGGTGTGCCAGAGATTGTGCAGATGGCGTTCTCCCTTTTTGGATATTCAGTTACAAGTCTACATACAAACACTGAGTCCAGATGCCCGATTTTGCAAGTAGAAGATGTGCACCCAGCGGATTTGATGAAGTATAGCTGCGTTCTGTATAGTTTGACAGGTAAAAAGACAATAGATTGCATGAAAATCGAGCCACGAGGAGCTAGATGTCATACAGATGTTAAGAAGATTGGGTTATCTTCCAAAATTATGGGAATTGATGGCACCGTAACCTTGAATGCCAAATTATTCAATTGTTGAATAAATGGACAGCATTATGACTTCATTGGGTTTTGACAGGGTCGAGTTTGCCCATTTAAGATTGTAGATGTCAGTGTTATAGAACGCGTTATACAGGCGCTAACATCCAAAATATCGTGCATAGGTAATGGCGTTTCTTTCTTGGCTGATTGATCATGCAAATCATGCCAACAACAACTTGAAGCGAATTGCTTATCTGGAGAAGATGCATATGGTCATGTCCTTGGAATGGTTCTTGTCTGTTGTTGGGTACAATTTTTTGGTTTCCTTTTGTTCCCCAAAAAACTTTACGGTGAATTTTTGGATGCAGTCATAGATAAAATTGAAAGGGAATTGATTCTTGTTGGTGCAACTAATGCCGAGACAAACTATAGAAGGGGGTTCCTCAGCGCATTGACAAGCTAGAACAGGCTGGTATTAAGATTTGGGTTTTGAATGGAGATAAATTGGAAACTGCCATCAATATTGGATTTGCATGCAGTTTGCTGAGACAAGGGATGAAGCAAATACTGATCACATTGGATACACCTGAGATAAATGTAGTAACACTGGCCATCGGTTATTTCACATGGATACAACATCTATGCATATGGGGCAGTATTGCATTCTAGTATTTGTTTCTTTTTGTATATGGATCGACAATATCAACGACGGCATACAAAGTTCTTGTTGAAGCTTGTGGCCCTAGTCCTATGTGTTGGTTCATTACACTTCTTGTTATTATCTCTATTCTAGTTCCTTACTCCACATATACAATTTTCGAAAGAAGGTTTTTTCCTTTGTATCACAGCGTTTTTTCCTTTGTATCACAGCCTTATTTCAATGAGAAAGGCATGAAGGTAATTATGAAGACCCGGTGCTAAATAAGATTCCAGTGCATAGGATTCATGTCTGTTTTACAGCAAGAGTTGAAGCTAGCGTCGAGCACTTTAAGAACTTATTTATGGAACAACCCAGATAATCAGCAAGATTTCTCAAAGTGGGTGACATTTAATAGGAGTTTGTTTGAAATAAAAGCACAAAGGAATTGCAAAATCCCCAGGTAGGATAATTGCTTGACACAATGTTACGATGTCCTTCCAGAGGGTCTACATTACAATTCCTCCACTCATACAATTTCAGGAATGGAAAAATATATATACCGGAATGGCACCATCTATGTTTAATAATGTAGTCCATTAACTTATAATGATACAATCTACCATCAGTACAGTCACAACAAATGGAGGATGATGGCGTGGTAGTTGTTCTTAAACATGGAAATATCATTGATGATTCAAAACAAAATGAGGATGGCCTCTCTACGAGCGTTTCCTCCATGGTCAAATTTTTGTTCCCATCGTTTTCAGAGGCCCCAAAGGATCATCCTTAAAGATCAGAAAGTTGAGACAAAAATGATTTTTTGCAATTTTGAAGATCATTTTCAAAACAGAACTTTCAACAGTGCAGAAGGCAAAAATTATAACCAGTTAGTTGATGAAAGGCAGAGCTTTCACCAACTAAATAGCAAATCTTAAGGTGAAATAGTTGGTGAAACCTGAGACTGGCCAGCGAAGGTGTATTTTTTCCCAGATCGAAGTTTTTCTCAACCGAATCTCTAGAAAATGCTTTCCAAAGATACATATTGAATTATAGTGTGAAATCTAAGATCCAGTTTTGATGCAAAAGAGTTAGAGGATGATTTTAAGTTGATTTGACACCTTTTTGGGGGGGCAATAAATCAAGGTTTTTTCTAAACTTAGCAAATTCGAATTTCATCTTTCTCAAGAGTCATCAAATAGCCTTGGAAGGCTTATCTGCACTGCACAGGGATTCTACATCATCTAAAGACCATGAAATGTGGAATTGAACTCATTTTGAGGATCATTCCTTATCTTTTGTAAATCAATTTTGACTTTCTATCTTTAGCATATCTGATCCATTATTTTAGGATCTAAAAACTGTATTGTAGAGCTATAAAGCTCAAGACATAAGAGGGGCTAAGGGTTGTAGCTTCTAGGAGTGAAATCGCAGAATTCTTTGCCAAGTTTATGATGGTAAAAACGCAAAGGTTGGAACTTTAGAGTTTATTGTTGATGAAGCAATCATAGCTATAGCTACAGGGCACAAACAACCTGTTGGAGCTGATTGAAAAGATAAATCTCAGAAACAACGTAAAGCTATTGCAAGCTTTTAGAGTACTTTGTCATCCACCTGATGAGTGTACTATTTCTATAATAGTCAACATGGAATTTCCAAAACCAGATGATAAATTGTAAAGGCTAAATAACTCCATGCCCAATAATAAAGGCACAAGGTCTACCAGGTTCTTGGAAACCTTGCAGGGAGGTCTCCATCCCAGTTGGAACTAATGTTAGCGATCAAAAACGCACTGGCAATTTTTTGAAGAATGATGCCTAATCTTGCAGGGAACTTTTGATTACCTTTCCAAGCTCCAAATGCAGATTTAAAAGCACCATTGGAAAGCTTAGTATTTATAGATGTTGATCGACTATTCAAGCATGTAAAATGGACTCTCCAAGACTGAGAAATTTGATTTTAAAAAATCTACGCTTTCACCAGCTAACTCGTCTTGAACTTTGCTAGTTAGTTGGTGAAAGCTCTGCTTTTCACCAACTAAGGAGTGGATTTTTAGGTAAATAAGCTGGTGAAAGCCTGTCACAGCCAGATTTTTCAAAATTTTGCTCAGATTGGAAATTTTTGAGTTGGAATGGAATGAAACCTCTTTGAATAAGCAGGTAATGAATTATCAAAGTCAAATCTAAAGGCTAGTTTTGAGGGATAAAGTCAAAAAGAGGTTTTTCAACTACATTTGGCATCTTTTTCAAAGGCAGAATATTAGGGTTTTGAAGACACATCATCCAACTCGAATTTCATCTTCAGGAGATCAAACCAAAGAGCCTTGGAAGGCTAGGCTACACATCATCAACTTTTCAACCATATTAGATAGGGATTGACCTCATTTTGAGGATCTACTCCTAGTTTCTTGTAAATACAATTTCCTTTCTGTTTTTAGAAAATCAGATCCATTGTTTTAGGATCTGATAACTGTGATGTAAAGCTATAAAGATACAGAATTAAGATAGATGAAGGGTTTGATTCTGGATACATTTTGACTATTGTACTAAGGCTCGTATCTTCTATTAGAATCACAGTTTCCTTTTTCCATCAATATCAGATTTATTCATATACTCTATTACTCTATATTTTAATTCAATTTAGTTCATCTTTTAAGAACTGTCATCTTCTTATAAAGCTCATAAATTCGAATTAAAAGACTTCTTACTATCTTGTATGACCCTGCATTTATTGTATTTGGTTATCTTGATTAGTATTCTTCATACCCTGTCCAATTACTCCATCTAATCATTGATTTCTAAAAGCACTGGTTTATTCGAATACTTGATAAGTTGTTCTTCTCATTAGTCACTGAGTTATCCCATTGATCCACAATTTCATAAACACAAAAAACTATTTTACTTAAAGTTACCAAGCATTCTTAGCCTACAACCCTAAGGAGTTTCTTGGAGTGATAACAGGTTCAACAAATAATGGTTTTGGAATCAGACATTTCTCTAAGTCCTTTATTCTTTCCTTTAAAAAATAAATTTTATTTTTCTATGTCAAAAATGGATTCCTTAAATGCCTCCCCAGTTGCATCACGAAATTGCATGATTTTCAAGGTTGGAACCCCATGGAAATCGATTTTTGACTTCCATTTCTCAACAACTTTCTTATTTTTCAAATTTGATCTTTTTATTAATAGTTTTTTAGAGCTTTTTTGGAAGGTTCTGTGGTGTAATGTAACAGATTGATCTTCTTCAAATATTTTTGGCTCTTGGTAAGCCAGATCCTCAAAAATCACCCTGGTTTCCATCAATCTATATTATGACTGGTTGGGTTCTTCTATTACATCATCTACTTCCATGGATTTGGGACTTTCTTCAATTTCAGGTACATCTTGTCCCACTTTTTTAGTTTCTCTTTTTATTTTTATGGAAGTGTGTACAATATGAGATTTTTCTATTATTTTCTTAGTAGGGTCTTTGTCTCCATCGTTGTCTGAATTTTCGGCGAGTGTCCTTCATTGTTCTAGACCACTAATTCCAGGTTTAGTTTTTTGTTGAAGTTCCTTTTTGGGATATATTGGGTGAATTGGGGTTCTTAATAGTTACCTATCTACCTTTTTGCATGTAGCACTCTTTAGTTATTTCCAATTCTTCAATGTCATTCAGGGTTTCTTCAACAAAGGCCTTGGGGAGATTCTAGTTATCTCCCTCTCCTTATTTGAATTGCTCTGACTTACTAAAATATGATGAATATCTGACTAGAGACATGTGTGGAGAAAATTAGATTTTAGGATCAAAACCCTTGATGGCTTGGACTTCTTTAAGACTGAGTTGATCCAATTGACCAGTAAATTCATCTGAATGGGAAATATGTTTGACAACTATTTCTTCAACCCTCCATGGTAGTGGAATAAATTGTTTCTTTCTTTTTTCATTGAAAAAGTGTGCCCAATACTTATATTTTTGACACACTTCGATGACAAAAAGTTGATCAGACACATAGAATGGTAAAAACAAGGGTTTCCCCTAGAACCTTAACAGTCTCAAAAGACTAAATTCCTCCAAAGTTTCAAAAAATCTTGTCTCAACGAGAAAGGATGCAACCTCCAGTGACAACCTCGATGCAGTAGGACCATGCATCAATTTCCTGAAAGCAAACATAAAACCATTTTGGACCGCATAAAAATTATATTGGGCTTTATGTCTCCATAAATTCAGGTACCAGACAAAAGTTGGTTCCTTCCTAAAATCAACATTTATTGCTCTAGGAAAGTCTTGAAATATGTGACAATAAACAATAAAAAATACCAAATATGAATTCATGTAAAATTTTATGGTTTTTCTTAGGCCACCCAGCGAAAAACAAATCTCATTTGAGATGATTCGGGCCTAGTCAATTATGGTGTCTTCTTGAAACACATAGTGGAGAATGTACAAAATGTATTTTGGCACTGAGGTCATGGACTCTAGTCCAATTATTCAGGAAAAAAGCGAGGAAAACTATTTATATCGGTACTTCATAGAACTTACCTTGACTTGAGTAGAATTGATGTCAATTTTCAGGCCAATGACATAACTCTTGAGGAGCTCCACTCCTCCTTGGTGTTCTTTGATAAAATTGTATGCTTCATCATTAGTAAACAACATAGTGGGGTTTGGAAATCACAAAATTCTCTTGAATATCGAGGGGGACAAAGAAATTAGTGGCTTCCCCTCGATTTGAATAATTCTTCGCTTTGTGTCAAACTTATCGGCACACCAAAGTACCAGTTCTTTGAAGGCTTCCACCTCATGTACACATCAAGCTAATACAATGCCTGAACTCCATACCTTGTTTAACTCCTTCTCTATAGGGGGAAGAGCCAAATACCACTTATAGGCCTGTGATCACTAGAACTTGTGGTCTTCACATCCAAGAGTGTTGAATGTGTCTCTGTAATACAAGTCTTTCATTTTATTTGACATGTCTTTACATTGATTTCCCTTTTTACAAATAGGTGTTGCTCATGTCAATATAATATTTTTACAACACAGTGTTTTAATTCTTTATTAATATTACCATGTATTGCCTTGATTATCAACTATTATAGCTCGTATTTCAAAGTTGTTATTTTGCACAGTTAGATTTTGAATGTATGACAAATATTTTACAAAATCTACGCCACTTAATAATGGTATTTAGGTTTACACAAGTGGCGGCGAACGTGGTGGAGGGGAATTAAATGCCATCAGGAATGGTGATATGATGTCGGAAAACATGAAAATTGGTTAAGTATGGGAGTTTAAAGTGGGGAATGGAAAGTGCAATATGATGATTTTGGATGTGGGCTGTGGGTATGGAGAGTTGAAAAGATAAGGAGGGGCTCTTGCATCCACAATGGTGAAATAAACTAAGTATAAGAAAAGTCAATTTTGTGGGTTGTGGAAGTGGATGAAATATTTTGGAGGAAATGATATTGTGGGTTATGGGACTATGGGTCTAAGGAAAAGGTAAATGAAAATTAAGGTTGTCCCACATATGCATTCAAGAAAATAAGCTAAGTATGGAAAAGGTAAGTGGTACATTATACGTGACGTGAAAATAGAAGGGGTCATTCTTAGTTCTATGGGTTTGCGGGTTGTGGGACACGGGTATTTGCGGAATGAAGGGTGGATCGGTATCCCGCAATGGGACTCTTGCAACAGAAAAAAAAAATGACTAAGTGTCAGGATCGTGAGGTAAGAAAAGCGACTAAGTATAGACTTGTGGTTTTGCAGACTTGTGGACTTGATTGTATCCCGATCCACAACCCGAATTTTAAAGGAAAAAACAGCTAAGTATAGAATATACAAGTAACATAAGAAGAAAATAATAAGACTAAGGATGGATATATATATATATATATATATATACCAATGTTGATCAATGAATTATATCAAAAGAATATTACAAAATTAGAAGCATATGTCGTCTATACTAATCATAAACCAAAAAATGAAACATGAAACAAACATGATCAAACTCAATATCAATCCTTGGGGGAAGGGGTGTGTTACAGGAAAATCTCCCTGCGAACAAGTGAATTCCCTCTTGGATCCTAGACCCTTATGACCAAGACAGAAAAGTGCTAACTTTGATCACTGACATCCCTTTAAACCTAGCTAAGCTAATCTATAGAAAAGAGGAATAAGATGTACCTTTTTATGATGTTTGTCCTCATCCATTCCAAGTTGATATTTGATCCCCAAGCTCTTCAACAAGTATTACAATCCAATCAAAGACAAAGCATGCTTCCTATTCTACTACAATTAGTTTGAAACCAGATCTATCTATTAAAGACAAGTTTGTGTAGGCATACACAATCTTGAAGGAAACAGGCCAAGCACATGTATTAATGAGAACTCAAAAGAGATACTTACAAAACCTTGATGAAGTTGCAGCAACCTCTGCCAACTCTCCTTGTCCAACCCCTTGCTCAAATAATCCAGAAACAAAATGACTATGTTTTCACTATCTCTCCTTCCTTATGAGATCATAAGTTAGGTATCTCTCAATTTCTCCATTCCTTTCTTTCACCATGAGGAGGCCTCCTTATATAATATTGGAGAGGCCTAACCACCTTAGATATTATTGGGATAGGTTGAGGATATTTCTCCATCATTTGTGGATCCTCCCTAAGATCTAGCCTTGACCTCAAATTCGAATCCAACTGATTTTAGAGATAAGGGGGATCTTCCTCTGATTTTCTCAATAGCATAACACTCCCCCAAAATGGTGCACAGAGTGCTACAACACTCCCCCAAATAAGGGAAAGGAGTGCTAGCGCTCCCTGCTAGTGGGTAGGGGAGTGTTGCCCAAGATTTCCTCAAAAAAATCCCAGCGCTCCCCCAGAAGGGTGCACAGAGTGCTACAACACTCCCACAAAGAAGGTCAGGGAGTGCTAGCACTCCCTGTCAGTGAGTGGGGTAGCGTTGCCCTTCAAAATTCATTTTTAAGTGGTTTTCTCAAGGAAAAAGGCTTTGTACTCTTCATCAAATGACATGTCCTTCTTTAACCACTCTTTGAGGGTGTCTTCAAGTGTTCCTTGTGATGTCGTTCAAGACACAACATAGGAAATATGACTGTATGATTTCTGCGACACTTGTGGCCAAAATGTGACATTTGCGACACTTGTAATGATGATAATAGGTCATCATTGAAGTGAGTAATTTTGGTGTGTAACAGATTGCCCCCCAAAGTGAGAAGTTAGAAGACAGAAATTGATGACTGAAGTACTTTGTAGACTTTTTCGAGCAAGTGTATGGACTTAGAGAACCTGGTAGAAGTTGTGTACAACCATCAGACAAATGTTATGATATGTTTCAAACCCAAGGCAGGCATACCTATGCTTGTGTGATAAACACTTGCAAGGTATGGCCGCCATAAGATACATTGTGGATCCATAATTGTATTAACAAAAAAGTATATCCACCCAAGATACAATGTGAATCTATACTTCCATAACATGAACTGATCGTAGCCATGAAAAATACACAGTGGATCTACAAGACATCAAGACATAGCCACAGACCGATACAAAGTGGATCTATGTGACAGTATATGTTTCAATATTCAAGAGAAACTTCGTCACAACCTGGGAAAAGTACATACCAAAGTGATCAATCAACCCATGGTCTTCTTACCAATCCCTATGTGGTACGAGTCTAACCATGTGAATAGATGTCCTGATGTCGAACATGGTAGAAACCGCTTGATTATCGGTCAATGAGGTAAACCGTTAACAAACGTGAGGGAAATCACCATTGATGTGAATGATTCCCAAGGTACCCTAGTACATTCCAGCGAATGTGAATACATGATATGAAGTCAAACATTCATGGAATCATCCGATCATAGGTCAATGATGTAAACCCACTGTCAGAAGTGAGGAGGTATGCCATTAAGGAATGTAGGTCCCAAGGTACTAAATGGTTTCTAAGTCTAGTTCCTGGATAATGTGTTGAATTCGACAAGAACAGACTTGTCACGGGAGGGCCTTGATGTATCCCCCATCAATGACATGAAACTGACATAGATATGTAAATTGGTAGATCAAATGAACATGGACTGACATGGGTATTGAAACAAGAAATTTGTGATGGTTGACTCTCGAGGCGGATACTTCCCTTGAACACAAAGGCAGAACAGCAGAA
Source organism: Picea mariana (assembly GCA_032191745.1). Classification (NCBI taxonomy): domain Eukaryota; kingdom Viridiplantae; phylum Streptophyta; class Pinopsida; order Pinales; family Pinaceae; genus Picea; species Picea mariana. The sequence goes on along the minus strand of JASDQU010106991.1, from coordinate 298,854 downwards.
ACATGACATGGACCAAAACATGATGATGCAGTGGATACTGTGAATTTTGTCGGGTGACCCAAAGGAGTAAAGAAAATCAAAGGATTGGTTCAGTGCATAGGTTCAGCGGATTAAAAATGTGTGCAAAGACAAAGTGTTGTGTTCAAGGGCGACTGTAAGAGTGACTGGTGATGTTTTCAAAATTTGCTTGGCTTTCTTCCTTCAAATTTTTCCCCCATCCACATAGACGAGTACCTATTTTTTATTTAACGAGCTCAAGGAGGATAACACATGCTCAATATAACTCATCTTCGGTAATTCCCTCTTCCTTTGTTTAACGAACTGGAAGAAGTAAGGGTTTGGTCCCATATGGGCCCTTCAACGTGTGATTTTAATGAGTCCAGAGAAGGAAAACTCGGTGGTTTTCATGTTTAGAGAGTCTGAAAAGAACTTAAAGGCGACTCCAAGGTTGTCCTTTTTCATAATATTAGTCTCACGAGGTCGAAAAAGAGATAAACTACCACATGAAAGACACCCTTTGAAACCTTTTAATGAGTGTGAAAAGAAGCAAGATCACTCGGCAATATTTTCATGTTTAGAGAGTCTGAAAAGAGCTTAAAGGAGACTCCAGGGGGTTCCTTTTTCATATAACCTTTACGAGTCTGAAAAAGTGATAAAATTATACTCGGTTACATTCTCATGTATTTACGAGCGAGAGAAAGAACAAAGACTAAGCTCGACATTGGTTTCATTTTTACACAAGCTTGAAACAAAATTAAACTGTGATTGTAAATTCCCAACGTAATTTCCAAAGGTTGGGATACCCATGGATGGTTGGTACTCTACCCCCAGCTTGAAAATCTAGTGGCATAACTCCATAATGATAATCAAACGCTGGAGACATGCCCCCACAAGCTTCAATTCATTCATTGACTTTGAGGTTGTCACCAATTTCTATACTAGATGGAGAAAAAGGATACGGGTGGATGAAATGAAGGTTCAAATATGAGACCTAACGAAAGACTCGACTCGACGAGAGAGGTGGTTGTTTCATTTTTTAATGAGCTTGACACGGGAAAAGAACTATGCTCAAGGTTCTGGGTTCAATCCCCATAAATTATGTTTCATTTTTTAACAAGCTTGCCACAAAGAGGAAAATTGTTCTTGTAACCTTTGTTTCATTTTTTAACGAGCTTGCCATAGAGAAGAGAAACTATGCTCGTAGCTTCTGATGGATCATGGCTTCCAAAAGGATAATTCTCTAGAAGGACACCATGTCAAGGGACAAAAATCGGTCATGGATTCCAAGAGATCTTCACTGGATGGAAGAAAATTCTCTGGAAGGAACACATGTCGAGGGTCGCGACAGGGGTAAGGAGATCAGGCTCCAATATCCCTACCAAAGAGATCACCAAGTCAATTACCGGATCTAATTCATTGTCATCGACAGCTGAACGCATGGGAGATAACGCCACATAATTGACCTGTGGCGGGGGCGATACCGTCTACATACAAGAACCATTTAGGGAGGTCATTGGGTTGGCAATCAAGTCAGGACCAACGCATTAAAGTTGATCAATAATCACCATTCTTCCATCGTGAGGGAAATATATCAAATGAAAAAAAGTGGACACAATAGCTTTCATGGCATAGACATAATCTCGCCCAAGGAGTAAATCGAAATCCAAGGGATCCTGGACTACCATAACATCAATCAAGACAGTTTTCCCTCCCAAAGTTATGGGAAACTAAGGAAGGACTCCTAAAAGGTGACTATTTCTTCTGTTAAAATCAAAAAGAGTATGGGTAACCGGAACAAGCTGAGGATAACCCAAAGCTTTCCAAGCAATAGAGGACAAAATACTAACAGACGAACCTTCATCTATCAGTGCATGAGGAACGTCCCGACCACAAACCTATACTGTAATCTTGAAAGTAATGTGAGAGGGAAGACAAGGTCTAGTTATCACACCCCAATGAAAAAGGATGGCCTCATTACTTGAAGGGGGTTTCACGGGAGAAGGAGGAATGCCCCCCAGCACGGTAGATTTTGTATCAACGAGAAAAACATGGGCAGAATCAAGTTTACTCTCTAGCGGGAGAGTAGGATCGATTGATAACGACATCAAATCGACCACTTGGGTTTCATTCTCCAAGGAGAGAATGGGGTCGACAGGTGGAAACAGTTTGACCGCTTGGGTTTCACTCTCTAATGGGAGAGCAGGATCGACCAAAGATGGGATCGGATCAACCACTTTGTCAATTGGTTCAACTAAGGATGTGACTAGATTGATGACATGATCAACCGGACTGACCGATGAAGGGACCGGAGAAACCACTTTGGCACTCATCAGAGGAGGAGTGGGATTAACCATGTTGGCACTCTTCAGATGAAGGGTGGGATTGACCAATGACAGGACTGGATCAGTCACTTGGGTTTCACTTTTCAGATGAAAAGCGGGGTTGATCGATGAAGGAACTGGATCAACTACTTTGGTTAGTGGTTCAACCAAGGATGAAACTAGATTGACCACCTGATCAACCAGATTGACCAGGGATGGAATCGGATTGACCATTCCATCAACTAACAATGGGTTGGGGTAAATCTTACGATAACTAGCTGGGAGTTGAATCTTTTCCAAAAGAGAAGAAGCCTCGTCCATACGAGGAAAAAGTGAGAATAATGATCACCTTTGCATAACATACAAGGAAATTTGAGATTTATCTTCTTATTACCAACCTTAACATCACTATTTGACAAGGCATCACCATCATGTCTAGAAGAGGTTGATGATGTGGAGGACCACATTTCTAAGACCTTGGGAAGACCAGGGAAATCCCTCAGAAAGTGGTCACCCTTACAAAGACTGCAAGGGACTTTGGGTTTCAGATTCTTCGTTTTAATCTTGTCGACCTCATCAACACTCAAAGTATGATTAATAGTAGTTGGTTGCTTAGATCCAACATCTGATATGGTTGGAGGCTTGGTCCCTTTCGGGTTCTTCTTCTTCTTCCCTTTCCATTTCTTCTTCTTCTTATCAACCTGGCTACTTGCTTGAGAGCTTTCACTAGGCAAAGAAGGAGAAAGGGAAGGAGACCTGATGGGTGAAGAAGGCAAAAAGTCGACCTAAGGTTGATGTGTGGGTGGTGTACTTACATCTGAAGCATTAGGTGCAGTTGAATCACTAGGAAGATTCGATATCACTAGAGTGGGGAACAACCAAACCAGTAATCTGATGGTGAGTCTTGGAAGACTCAGTGTGGCAATGTACGGAGGACCAATGTTTCCAAAAGAAGGAAAGGTGAAAGGTTCCCTGGTATAAGGGGTTCCTCCATTGGTACTCCCTGGAGTATATTCCATTAAAATTGACTCGACCTAAGGTCCACTAAGTAAAACAAACAACATGCGCTATGAATCTAAGAAGCAAACAATCAAACAAAACTTCCCACAATGAAACCACTAGTTGGTGATGAAATCCAACGTCACGAGATAAATATAGGAAGGGGCGGGGATAGAGCGGGTGGATTAGTTACACTGGCGACCTACTTAACGGACTTATGCCTTGGTGCAAGCTTCCACATAGTAATTGTGGATTTACCCTCCAAGGAGCTTGAGTGAGTTTGACCAACGTATGTTCCAGGTACAGTGAGACTTCCCTTCACCGTCACCTTATTTAAGACCCTGAATATTATGGCTACTAAGGTCACCAACTCGTAGTCGACCTCTGGGTAGGTACATTCGACATTCCAGTCCGAATGTATGGGCATGATAACAAGTCCGAAATCCTTCAAGAGAATTGAGGACAATTGGACGGGTATAACTCCAGAGGAACCCAAACGGATTCGGAGTTCACGAAGCACCAAGACCAAATGAAGACATTTTGACCTCAAGAATAACCCCCAATATACGATCTGACTACTATGAACGGTTAAACCACGAAGGGATAATCTTCATAACTCTCTCGAACGTGACCTTGTGCGTAACCCCTGTGTGAGAGGGGGATCCCAGTAAGATTATACAAAAATTGGATTTTATCTTCCTATCACAAGATGATAAGTTTGTTTGACATCTTTGGAAATTTATCCTTTCAACCTATTCCAAATCCCTACACCTTAAGCTAATGTAGGTTTGCTAACAGAAAATGTAAAAGTGTCTGATAAATTTTAGTTTAGCGCTTGATTTTAAGGTTGTTGTTTACTCAAGAGGAAAATGGAGAGGACTCAATGATGTTTTGAACAACTCTAAACAATGCAAAGAAATGAGAATGAAAACATTTAACTTCGATGAAATCTATATTACGAGAAGGAGAAAATTTTTATCATTCCCAAATGAATAATGTCCCACAAATTTTATTAAAAAAACATGCAATTCCGCTACTTCAAATGGAAGCTAGTTTCACTACCCAAAAGCAAGAATGCAACTATGGTCTTTGTTTGATTCTAATGTATAAATAAATTAAATACAAATCCTTTGATTCTCTACTACTTTCAATCAGGATAAAGAGTCCTATGCAGATGCAAAAGACACGAAGCAAAAAGACTACAAACAAAGAATGCACTCAAGGCAATGAGGTATGAAAGAAAACAAGTAGAAACTTGTTCTGAAAAGAACACAATCAAGGATTCTACAACCAATCAAGAATTCAAGGAATGCAAGAAAATGCGGAGAAGAATCCAAGAAAAGACAGGGAGAAAGAGAAATCACTCAAAATTGTCCCGACAAAACAAGCATCTAGAAAAGGAAATTTCACATTTCTGAAAAAGGTTTCAAGATCCAATCAATACAATAGGGAGTAATAAGCATCAAAAACCAATCCAAACAATGTCACAAACCAACCACAAGCTCTGGGTAAAGACCTCTGCAAAACAGGTTGCAAAAGACTGAGCAGAAGAACGCAGAAAACTCTCAAAAAAGAGACTTGTGCTCCCTATCTCAAGGGTACAGAGAATTGCAATGCTCCCTAAAACACTATGGGGGAGCACTGACCATAGATCAGCGCTCTGGCATGGCCTAGGGGGGGCACTAATCCGCCCATAATATCAGAAAAAAAAAGAGCCAAAAAATGCAAAAAAACTCACCCAGAATGCATAAAAATTGGTGAAATTGCTAGTGAAGATAGAAGAAGGCCAATGGATGATAAACAAATAGTAAAAGTGATCTGAAAGGTGGTAAAAGGGCAGGTAAAAACCAAGGAAATACAAATAGGATTCCTTCCCCAGTGGAGTCTCCAATTTTTGTTACAGGAAAATCCCCCTGCTAACAAGTGAATTCCCTCTTGGATCCTAGACCCCTATGACCAAGACAAAAAAGTGATAACTTTGATCATTGACATCCCTTTAAACCTAGCTAAGATAATCTATAGAGAAGAGGAAGAAGATGTTCCTTTTTATGATGTTTTTCCCCACCCAGTCCAAGTTGAGTTTTGATCCCCAAGCTCTTCAACAAGTCATGCAATCCAATCAAAGACAAAGCATGTTTCCTATTCTACTATGATTAGTTTGAAACCAGATCTATCTATTAAAGACAAGTTTGTGTAGGCATACACAATATTGAAGGAAACAGGCCAAGCACATGTATTAATGAGAACTCAAAAGAGATACTTACAAAACCTTGATGAAGTTGCAACAACCTCTTCCAGCTATCCTTGTCCAGCCCCTTGCTCAAATAATCCAGAAACAAAATGACTATGCTTTCACTGTCTCTCCTTCCTTATGAGATCATAAGTTAGGTATCTCTCAATTTCTCCATTCCTTTCTTTTTCCATGAGGAGGCCTCCTTATATAAGCTTGGAGAGGCCTCAGTTGTGGATAGGTTGAGGATATTTCTCCATCAGTTGTGGATCCTCCCTAATATCCAGCCTTGACCTCAGATTCAAATCCAACTAATTTCAGAGATAAGGGGGATCTTCCCCTAATTTTCTCAACAGCATAACACTCCCCCAGAATGGTGCACGGATGTTAAGGTCCTAACCCGCACATAGGTAGATCAATGTATTCGGATGTAATAAAGGTCAATATTAATAAGACCTTTCAATAAAATAGAATAAGGCGGATGTAAGAAGACCTAATA
>JASDQU010106991.1:282240-292705 GCA_032191745.1 Picea mariana | reverse complement strand
CTGTTCAAGTGCTATTTCTGTTGCTATTTCGTATATCATTTCTGTGTATTGTGAAGATTATGCTGGATATTATATTGTTATTCTGTTATTTCTAGCATTTCGTTTCTGTTCTGCATATTTTATATATCTGGTATCTTGCAACGGAGCACTACAACGCTCCCCCAGAGAAGGGAAAGGAGTGATAGCTCTCCCTTATAGTGGGTGGGGGAGTTGTTCCTAAGATTTCCTCAAAAAAAACCCAGCACTCCCCTAAAGAAGGTCAAGGAGCACTAGAAATCCCTGTCAGTGGGTGGGGGAGCGTTGCCCTTCAAAATTCATTTTTAAGTGGTTTTATCAAGGAAAAAGGCTTTATACTCTTCATAAAATGACATGTCCTTCTTTAACCAGTCTTTGAGGGTGTCTTCAAGTGTTCCTTGTGATGTCATTCGAGACACGACATAAGCAAGATGAATGTATGTTGTCTACGACACTTGTGGCCAGAATGCAACACTTGTAATGATGACAATAGGTCATCATTGAAGTGAGTAATTTTTGTGTGTAATAGGGTGCTCTTCTCCTTTTCTACCTCAAAAACGAGTTCAATGTCTTGATCCTCCTCCTATCCATCTTTTGAGGATAGCGAGTCTCCATCTATCACTATGGGGTTGACTCTAGTTCCAACTAAGCTAGTAGATCCTTCAACTTGATTTCCTTTTCCATATGCCTCCTCTACCTTTGAAACTATAATATTTACCCCAAAGACCATTTGGAATAGTGATTCAAACTTAAACTCAAAGATTCTTATCGTGTGAAGAATTTCCTTCTCCTCCTCCTTATTTTTTCTCTAGGGCTTGTGTAACATCCATTTTTTTAATCCCATTTTAGAAATGTATAATGTAATTATGATGAACGGTCATGGAGATGGTAATGTAATATGTAAACATTGTATATTGAAAGAATAAAAATAATTATGATGCAAGTTGTAGATGAACATGAATAGAGTAATGGGGGGCTAAGTTTCCACAAGAGAGGGGAATTTATAAGAAGGGGTCCAAGGGGGAAATATTCATGGGTAATAATCCAAACCCACCTTTCTAAAAAAGTATTATTGAGTATGAACTTTCTAATTTCTTTTTGAGTGTATAAAATCCCAATCATTAAACACATGTGAGAGAGTGGATGTGAAAAGTCACATCTTATAGTTATGAGAGCATGGGGGCTGAGTACAATCAACATTGGGGAATGTGAGAGTTAAATTTAATGAGTAAAAGGGAAATTCAAATGGGTAGTATAGGCAGTTTTTACATGTAGTTTTTGGAATAGAAAGGGAGTGGAGAGTATTGGAGCTTGAGGGAATCCATAGTAGGTGTTGCAGGCTACTTTTTGGATCTATTTTTGCATGAAGGAACAGGTTTTTAGGCATCAAGAGTGATTTTATGTGTGATATTTTTCCTCAAAGCAATGAAGTATTGTTGTGAATTTTTCCTGTAGCAGTTGACATCCCTAGAGTACCCAACAAGTGATATTCCTATCCAATCTATGTTGGATCCCTAGAGAGAAGTGGGAAGGTATGAGGAACTGTGTTTAGTGAAAGGGGATCCCATTCCTTGGATTGTGTAGGTTTAGGGGACAATATTTGGTGGATTGGGATAGATGTAGTGAAAAATCAGTTTGTTGTGGGTAAAATTAGGTTGTGAGTGGTTAGTAGAGATAACCTCTCTTGTGGATTTGTAGCCCCAACTCAGGGGTGATTTGTTGTTGAGATTTAGAGTATCAAATATATGGTTGGGAGGAACGTACTTCCCTTGAAATGCCTCAAAACACATTTTTTTGTTAAGTTTGTTGTTGTGGGGGGGTTGATTTGGCCTCTAAGTCATTGAATTCAACTTATATGATCAATTCAGGTCTTTTCTTGATAGTCATGACAGTCATGGGCTCACAAAACGTAAAAATCAAAAGTGTCAAGATATTCCCTAATCTCTGATTGATCCAGGTGGATACTAATGGCCACCCACATGTTCCTCTAATTCATAATGCTTCCACATCTTGGCAGTTTTTTTCTACAATTTTTTGGGTCCCAAACTTCCAAGGTCGTTTTGAGACCCTAAACAACGTTTTTTTGGCGCGACATTTTCTAAAATTTAGCTAAAGGATTATTCTATGACATATGGAATGTATAATTCTCAGCTAGACCTTTCTGACGAGCTACTGAGCGCCCCAAACGGAGATCATATGAAAATTTTACGCCCCCGTGAAGTTGATGTATCAACTAACCATATCATGGCCCACAAACCTTTTGGTGTTTCATCTTCTGGGGTTAAGGTTTTGGATGTTTAAAGTTTTGGATAAATGATTCTTTATGTTAAAATTCATTTTCAACCTCTTTGTAATCATCTTCTCATGGATGAGCGTAGCCGACACATCTCTCTCCTTAGGAATAAGCTACCATCATTCTAGGTAGCTTGTGTTGTTTGCATTTTAAAGTCTTTTGTATTCCAAATAGTCATTAATAGAATATGAGTTTAACTATATTATTTTTTTCTTGCAATATCTCTATGTTTTTCCTTTTTATATATCTATTTTCATGTTATTCTCAATATAATCTCAATCAGTGATATTAGAGCAATCCCCTCTTTGTTGTTTCTTTGTGCATGTTCCCAATGAGGTTGGGTTATTAAGATTTGGATCTTGAAATGGTTGAGCTTGGGGAAGAACACTCCTTCCATCCCAAGCAGCCTCCCATGGAAGAAGAAAAGAGAGACGATGAAGTAGAAGATCCTATCAAATTATTGCTCGAGGAATCCATCATGTGACAGAGGAACGAGATTATGGATAATTTCAACTAGATCCTTCAATGGTTGCCAACAACAACGGAGGCATATTCAACCAACAGTCACTTCAGAGGTGTGACACCCTTTAAGGTAAAATTTAACTTTGGTATTCCTTTATTTGATGGTCATATAGATGTCAACACTTTGGAAAAATGGTTAAGTATACTAGAGGGTTATTTATATTTCCAAAAAATTTCTAACAGTGAAAAAATCACCTCAGTGCTCCTTAAAGATCTTCCCCAAGTCAGATATTGGTGGGAGACTTACTAGGCCTTCTAAAGTAATAATGACACTACGAGGCCTAGATTTATAAAAAACATGATGTTTACACATATATGTTTCCCCCTTGAAATTAGTGATGTTCTTTTAGGACAACCATATATGTGTAAACATCGTGTTTTTTATAAATCTAGGCCTCGTAGTGTCATTACTACTTTAGAAGGTCAACTCTACAAGGTACTGGAGGAAATCCCAACTATTATGGTCTCTTTGATCTCTGTGAAGCTGTGCAGAAAGGTGTGCTCTCATACCGGGATATTTTTCTTCTTTATGGTCTAGTCAAAAGTTGAACAAAATGTCACTGCAACTGCCAAAGCCTTTGCACGAGGTCTCTCTACATAGCAATAGCAGGTGGAAAAGATAGTATAAGATCACAAAGACATTTTTTTCTCTCTTATTGGGGTTCCTTTTCACTATCACGTAAAGAACTCAATTTATTTGACACCTGGTGCTCCTCTATCTAATGGCCCTGTATACATGCATTCTATTATGGAAAATGAAGAAATCAAATGTCGGATCTAATAGCTAATTCTGAAGGGCCACATCAGACCAATCTCCTCACCTTGCGAGAGCCCAATTATTTTGGTACAGGAGAAGGATGGGACATGAAAAAATTGTATTGATTACAAATCCCTAAACAATATCACAGTAAAGAATCGGTACCCAATCCCTAGGATTGATGATCTTCTAGATCATCTCAAGTGCACCAAATTTTTCAGTAAGATTGATCTGAAGTCAGGCTACCACAAAGTGTTGATTGAGAAAAATAATGTATGGAAGACAACCTTCAAGTCTAAAAAATATCTCTTCAAGTGATTATTCATTCCTTTCGGCTTGACTAATGCCCCTTCCACATTCATGTGGATGATGGATGATATATTTTGGCCATTCACAAACTCCTTTGTGTTCATATATCTAGATGGCATCCTCATCTTTAGCAAAACCTGGGAGGAACATTTGAAGCACACCCAACAAGTCTTGGGCACCCTGCGACAACACAAGTTATATGCCAATTCTGAAAGTGTTCCTTCGGCATGCAGAGAATCCAATATTTGGAATACATCATGGATGAGTAAGGTGTGTATGTGGATCCATCCAAGAACCAAGTAACCTGTGATTGGTCATCCCTAAAGACGTTGATCGAGCTTTATAKCTTGTTGGGTCTCACCAAATTCTATCGCATGTTTGTGTCAGGGTTCTCTCATATCGCTTGGACCCTAAGCTAGGTGACCAATGGTGGAGCCAAGGCCCAGTTTGTTTGGGTCATGTCACAACATAAAGCATTCGAGGATTTGAAATTCCACCTCTTCTCAGCACCATTCCTTATTATGCCAGACCTACAACAACTATTTGATATTGAGACAGATGCTTCATATTATGTTATCGGTGTATTCCTCACTCAGCATGGGCATCCAGTGGCCTATCATAGTGAAACACTATCTGATGTTGTTTGCATATACCCCACCTACGATAAAGAGATGTACTCCATTGTGAAAGCATGTGAACAATGGAAGCATTACATTTTGGGAAAGGAAACGATCATCCACATTGATCACAAGCCTCTACAATTCATGCAAACACAAAGAAAGTTACAGAATGATTGCCATCATAAGTGGTCCACGTACATGCAGCAATTCCACTTGAACATCAAGTACAAGAAGGGAAACACCAAATCTATTGTAGACTATCTCATTTCACCCTCATTTGTGGCACTAACCATAGTTCTTAACTCTTGTTGGCATGAGACCTCTAGGTGGCCACAAATATACAACAATGACTCTGAATTTGTTTCTACCTATAATACATTGAGTGTAGTAAAATCAGTTCTAGACTTTCATCTCCAGGATGGAATTATATGTCATCCAAGGCATCTCTTTGTTTCTTCAAGTGATTGAGAAAAGATGATTTAGGAAGGTCATTATAGTAGATCCACATGACACTTTGGTATGGACAAAATAGTGGCAGTACTGCAAAATAATTTTTATTGGTAGAAGCTTCAACAAGATGTTCGTAATTATATCAAATCATGCACTGTCTACGCCATTTATAAACCCACCATCAATAAACATGGGCTATACACCCATATGACTACTCCTAATAGGCCGTCGGATTCCATCTCTATGGATTACATGTCTTGTCTACCTTCAACCAAGCATGGTAATGATTGTGTCTTCGTGGTTGTTGATCAATTCTCTAAGATGGTAGTTTTGGAACCCTGCAAGAAGAGTATCATAGTCAAGGTTGTCACTAAGCTCTTCTTTGAACATGTTTGGGTTCATTTTGGTCTCCCACAAACCATTATTTCAGATCGAGATAGTAGGTTCTTGAGTATTTTTTGTTTCATCCTATGGTCGATGATGGACACTAAGTTGACTAAATCGATTGCCTTCCACCCACAGACTAATGGAAAAATAAAGGTATTCCACATGATGATTGTTCATGACCTGAGGATGTACAATTCCAAAACATCCATGCACATAGAATGAGAACCTTCCTTATTTTTAACATAGCTACAACAAATCCCTCCACATCTCTATTGACCTCGGCCCTTTTCAAGTGTGCTTAGGGTTCTAGCCATTAGCCCCCATTGACGTAACTCTGTCCATTGCAATTGCACAGAAAGATTCCTCCCATGCTCAAACCGAGGTTGATCGAGCAACCAAATTTTTTGAATGAATCCAACACATCCAACAACAAGTTCATGATATTTTGTAAAAATCCAACATCGAGTACAAGCAGCGCCGTGATTAGCATCGAGCTCCACAAAAGTTTCAAGTGGGAGATAAGGTATGATTGAATTTTTAGAAAAAGTGCCTCACATGACTCCATATAAATATATTCTCACACCAATATGGGCCTTACACTATCACCAGGTTGTGGGTAAGAATGCTTTTGAATTAAGTATTCCCCCTTTCCTTGGCTTGCACCCCATATTTAATGCAGAACTGCTTCGACCATATTTTCCACCTCTCCTGGACACTTCAGACGTAGCCGAGCACTTGGCCCCTACAGAACTCAATCCTGGATGCATTGAATAGGTGATAGTTGATCAAATCATGGACACCAATATGAAGGGCACCCGCCAGCAGAACATCCAACTCTATCGAGTTGTCAAAGCAGGGAAACTTTTTCACCAGGGCAAGTGGCTTACTAGGAGTCAAATTCAGTAGAAGTTTCTCCATATGATGGAGGAACTTGACGCAATGGGGACCATTGATTCCTAAGTGGTAAGGACTGATATATGTGGATACTGGTGGCCACCCACCTGTTCCACTAATTTAGAATGGTTCCACATCTTGGCAGTTTTTTTCCATAGTTTTTCAGGTCCCAAACTTATAGGGTCGTTTTGAGGCCCTAAACGACATTTTTTGGCACGGAAGTTCCTATCATGTCCTTGAAAGATAATGCTCAGTTGTTTGGAATGTGTACTTATCGTCTATACCTTTATAATGGACTACCAAGCACCCCAAACGAAGATCATATGAAAAACTTACACACCCGGGAAATTGACATATCAACTAATCACATCAGGGCCTACAAAACTTTTGGTGTTTCATCTTTTGGGGTTAGGGTTTTGGATGTTTAGGGTTTTTCATTGATGATTTATGTTAAAATTTCTTCTAGGCTTATTTGTAATTAGCTTCTTGCAAATGAGCATAGTCAACACATCTCTCTCTTCAGGGATAAGATACCACCATTCTATATAGCTTATGTGCTTTGCATTTTATAGACTTTTGTATTCCAAAAGGTCATTAATAGAATATGAGTTTAATTGTATTACTATGTTTCTTACAATAGCTCTGTGTGTTTCCTTGTTATATATCTTCCTTCATGTAATTCTCAATATAATTTAGATCATCGATATAGTGCGTATTGACAAAGAAAGAAGTTCATTCATCGATACATTGGCAAAGGAAGAGCTTTAGAAGTTGTTGATATAGGGTGTCGGAGAAGAAACATGTTTTGGAATCGCCGAAAAAGGAGCATTTAATTGAATAAAGTGAATCTTTTGTTGAAACATCAACGAGAAAATAAATAACTTGTCGAAATGTTGGCGAGAAACAGAGACAACTTGTTGAAATTTCGGTGAGAAAAGGAGATAACTCACTGAAAAATCAGTGAGAAAATAGATTAATTCATCGATACGTTGGCAAGGAAAGACTTTCCTAAGTTGTTGATATGTCGGCAAGCAAATAGGATAAGTCACCTAAACACTGGCGAAAAAAGAGGATAAGTCGTCGATACGTAGACAAGGAAAGATTTTCCTAAGTCATCGATACACCAGCAAGAAAAGAGGATAAGGTGTTGATATGTCAGCAAGCAAAGAGGATAAGTCGTCGATATGCCGACAAAGGGAAAAGATAGGATATTTCTGATAAAGGAGAAAGAGAAGAAGAAAAGAGAGAAGAGAAGAGAAGAGGAGCCAAAAAACTTGTTTTAGCCATAACAAGAGTTGTTTAAATCATATTCAGATGAAATTTAAGGGGGTTTCCATAGTGACTAAGAATACAATAATTCCAGTAAGGGCCATTGGTTAATTTTACTTCAATTTTCTGAAAAACGTAAATTAGTGACTTTTGAAGATCTGGGTCATGCTGAGTAATGAAGGCCCAAATAAGGATTAAAATTTTGTAGGGAGTCAAAAATGAAAGCATGAATATATCCATTTGGGATCCTAGAAATATTCAAATGGAGTTGGTGTGGAGATGCTCAAATAAGTAAAAATCCACCATTGTCAGGTGTGTTTTGAGGATTTATGAAATCTTCATAGGAAAAGGAACCCGGATCACCTATCCAAAAAAATTTATTTAGTCAACATTTTACCTACTCATTAGTCTATACAACTTTGTCTTGAGGGGATTGTTGGCATTTTTTCTCTGTTTGGGAGATAGTGATGTAGAAGTTGGATTGAGTATGGGAATATGACAATATTGGAAAATATATATTGATGTAGAAGTTGAATGGAGTATCAAATCCTAAATCTGAGAGTTGTTGTGTATTCAGAATCAGGAATACTATCAACACCCAATACAAAAATTTTCCTGGTTATCGCCATATTTTGTTCTACAAAAGGAAAAAGTTAGCCCTTGAGATTTCCAATACCAGTGAAACAAGTGAAAAATGGGTAAAATGGTTTATTTCATAGAGACATAACTTTCAATTCAAAAATCAGAATGAGGCATAAGTATAACCATCAGAAAGATAATTTATAAGGGGATATATTCGAAAGCTCAAAATTTTGATTAGTTAATCCATGTTCTTTGAAAAAATGACGAAAAAGGGGTTTGTAGCTTAAATTAATGAGAATTTTACAATATGTTTAACTCTAATAGGTAATTGTTTCATGCACATTTCTTGCAAAATTAGAGGAATAGGGAACATATTTGATCACTATATAAGGACCGAAGATATGAAGTATGCCTAGGGATATTACAGCCATGAGGAGAAGGCCATATGTTTACATGTCAGCATGGGAGACGTAGAGACCAAGTCCAATGGACATAGAAGCAGAGTGGAGCTGGTGGAGCCGGTGGAGCTAGTTGAAACTATGAGAAGCTTGTAGAAGGAAGTGTAGAGCTATAAATAAAACAATGAAAGGATGATGAGAGATCAGGAGGATCTTCTACAGAGTCTGAATATGTTGCATAGGAAAGTCAATAAATATTTTATCACAAAGCAAGCAGCCAGTGCAAGGCAAGTAGAACCATCCAAATCTCATGATAAGAGGGATGACCATGGGGGATCTAGGTCATTAAGGAGTATTAGAAGACATCATCATCACTAGGACACTCAACCAGAAGAGAAAATGCATGATCAAGGTCAAAGAGAATCCCCAATGTGTCCCCTATCAAAAATCAAAGAAGGAGGTTTGAATCAGATATTTGCAAGGAGAGATTAGGAAAATCAATCCATAATCATTTGATGGAGAAAATAGGAAGGGAGAAGATGTTAAAGCCTAGTTTTTGGGCATGAGAAAATATTTCTAGTTGCATGATCACTCATCAAACGTAGAAAAAAGAATTTAAACCTACCATATTCAAGAAAAAGAATTTATGTGGTGGGATCAGCTTAAGTGGGTTAAGCACATTAATGAGAAGAGAATCTCACGAGGGCAGTTGAAGAGATATTTCCAGTAGAAATAATTTTCAAAAAAGTATTATGAAAATAATATGCAAGATTTATTTGAAATCAAGCTTGGAATCATGTCAATGGAAGAGAATGAGAAGAAATTTCTGGAGCTTCTCAAGTATGTGGACTTCATCGGGAATGAGAAGGTAAAAATTAAGAGGTTCCTAATTGGTTTTCCATCATTTTACAAAGACAAAGTCCAATTTGATGAGCCTAGAACTTTGGAATAATCCATTAAGAAGGAAAAGTATTTGTATGAAAAGAATAAATGAAGGAAATTTTTCCAAAAGGCTTTGGATGATAAGAAGAGAGGAAAGATGGATCAGAGGAAGAAGGGATTCAAGCTGCCTTTCATTGGGAACATCTCTCAAGCATATCAACAAGGAAAAGCAGCACAGGGTGGAAATAAAATGGCATATTCCCTAGGAAAGAGGGAAAGAGAACATGTTAAGCCCTAAATAGTGGCTCATTACCCCTTAATTGGGGCATGTAATATTAGTAATGTTATTTTATTTATGTCGGCTTTAGGCCATTAGTTGTAATTATACCTCCTAGTCTCCTATATATACCAAGGAGACATTTTCATTTTGAATCATCTTGTAATTGTACATTTATGTGGGCATAAGGAGGTTTCCCCCTTGAAGAGGCTTATTATCTGAATTTATCTCTTTTTCAAGGTGTTGAGTACTTATTCTGAGGTTTCTCTATGCTATATTGATATTTGGTTCTTAACATATGGTATCAGAGCTCAAGGTCTTAAGGTTTCGCTGCTACATCTAAGACACCTTGGAATTTTCTCTAAAACATTTTTTATACAATGTTTTAGAAGGAAAGGCTTGGAGAGTATTTAGTAGACGGATCAAGGTATGTTGGGTTCAAATTTAAGCTCCTGATGCCTTATACTTTCAAAGATACAGCCTGTGCAATATAGGGTTCTGGAATCTTCCTGAACTGAGTCATTGCAGAATTTTTGCTATAAAAAATTTTCTGTAATGTTTCAGACCCTGAACTCTAGAGGCTATTCACAAAAATTAGTAAGGTATCTTTGTTAAAAATTTCAGCTTCTGTTTCATCTTACATTTGTAGATACACCCTGTGGAAGATAGGGTATCTGACTAGTCCTATTGACTAGTCTCAAGAAGGTGTTCCAGGTAAAACAATAATAACTTCTTCCTAGAGTATCCAAATTGTGTAAGACTAGATTCATTAGATAGTGGACAGTTTGTAGTATATCTGGTACGAGATTC
>JASDQU010106991.1:266102-279429 GCA_032191745.1 Picea mariana | reverse complement strand
CATCTATAGAGAGAATAATGCTCCTTCTTCTAAAACACCTCAACCTACAAGGTTGACACCTCAACAATTGGAGGAAAGAAAAGCAAGGGTTTATGCTTTAATTGTGACAGCAAGTATAGTAAGGGACATAAGTGTGGTGAGAAGAAATTATTCTACATAGATTGTGAAGAGGAAGAAGAACAAGAACATGAACAAGAACCATCTCAAGATGAAAACGTAGAATCAATTTCATCTGAAGAGTTGACTCCCACGATATCATGTAATGCATTGGATGGAATTATCACTCCTCAAACCCTCAAGATCGAAGGATATATCAAAAAGAAAAAGGTAATAGTCCTAATTGATTCTGGCAGTACTCATAATTCCATTCACTATAAATTAGCCAAAGATCTCAATTGCTTTCTATATCCAGCACCAGAGTTTCAAGTAATGATTGCAAATGGAGGAACTATCAATTGCTCAGGAAAATGCAATAAGATCAATCTTACTATGGGAGAATATGTAATGAATAGTCAAATGATTGGTATACCCATGGGTGGTGCTGATGTTGTACTAGGAATCCAATGGTTATAATCATTAGGAACAGTGGCTTTTAATTTTCAAGAACTTTTCATGAAATTTTCATTGGAAGGAAAAGAAATTGAGTTAAGAGGTATCACAGGGAAACCAGGTAAGGTGATAAGCTCTAATGGCATGAAAAAATTATTGAAAAAGGGGCATCAAGGTGTTATTGCACAACTATGCTCACTAGATGTTCAAACATCTAAGCCATCTATTCCTCTAGATCTCCAAGGGATCATTAATAAGCATTCCAAAGTATTTGAAGATATTCTCAAAGGTCTTCCACCCACTTGAAATCATGATCATGATATTCACCTAATTCCTGGGACTGTTCCTCCTAACATCAGGCCATACAGATACCCTTATGCCCAGAAGAGTGAAATTGAGCACATGGTTGAAGAAATGTTAGAGGTTGGCATTATTAGACCTAGCCAAAGTTCTTACTCTGCACCGATGGTAATGGTATTCAAGAAAGATGGCTCATGGCGTATGTGTCATATTATAGAGAGCTCAACAAGATCACTATTAAAGATAAGTTTCCCATTCCCGTCATTGATGAATTGTTATATGAACTACATGGAGAAATATATTTCACAAAGTTGGATCTTCGTTCAGGGTATCATCAGATTAGAATGAAGGAAGAAGATATCCCAAAAACAGCATTCCGAACTCATGAAGGCCATTATGAATTTTTGGTCATGCCTTTTGGCCTTACAAATGCACCTTCCACATTCCAAGGGTTGATGAATTCCATTTTTAAGCCCTTCCTTCAAAAATTTGTGTTAGTATTTTTTGATGATATATTAATCTATAGCAAGTCTTGGGAGGATCATGTGCAACATGTTGACAAGGTGCTACAACTACTAAAAGAGCAACAACTATATGCCAAACCATCCAAATGTTTCTTTTGAGTGAAGGAGGTAGATTATTTGGGTCATATTGTATCTCATGAAGGTGTCAATGTAGACCCTAACAAGATTAAGGCCATGATGGAATGGTCGATTCCAAAAACATTAAAGAATCTTAGAGGATTTTTGGATTTGACAGGTTACTACCGCAAGTTTGTGCAACACTATGGAAAAATAGTAGCACCTTTAATGACACTAACTAAGAAGGATGCATTTTCATGGACTCCAGAGGCAACTAAATCTTTTGAACAACTTAAAGAGGTGATGTGAAAAGATCCTATCTTGACCACTCCAAACTTCACAAAAACCTTTATTGTGGAATGTGATGCCTCGGGAAATGGAATTGGTGTTGTCCTGATGCAAGAAGGAAGGCCCCTGGCTTTTGAAAGTTGACCACTCAAGGGAAGGGACTTACACAAACCCATTGATGAGAAGGAAATGATGGAAATACTACATGCATTGAAGAAATGGCGTCCTTACCTAATAGGTAGGCACTTCAAGGTCAAAACAGATCATGATAGTCTTAAATACTTCTTGGAACAAAGACTATCTTCAGAAGAACAACAAAAATGGGTAACCAAGATATTGGGTTATGATTTTGAAATCATCTATAAAAAAGGAAAGAAAAATGTTGTGGCAGATGCACTCTCAAGGAAGGATGAAGATGTTGAGGCCTTTCTCTGTGCTATCTCGATCATCCAACTCGATTGGATAATAGAAGCAATGGATAAATGGAAGAATGACAAAAAAGTGTGGACTCTCATTCAAAGGCTGCAGCAGGATTCCAGTGCATCAGATACATTTACATGAAAAAATGATTCACTATGGTACAAAGATTGCTTATATTTATGTAAGAAATCCAAACTCAAACAAAAGGTACTATTGAAATTGCACACCTCTCCAGTAGGAGGGCACTCAGGATTTTTAAAAACCTACCATAGGATCAAGAAGGAATTTTTTGGGGATGGCCATAAAAAAGATGTTCAAAGGTTTGTGGCATAATGTTTGGTTTGCCAACAAAATAAAGTGGAAACAAAGACCCCCGGGTCTTTTACAACCATTAGCCATCCCAAGTCAGTGTTGGGAGGAGGTTTCCATGGATTTCATCACAGGGTTACCGAAGTCTAAAGGAAAGAGTGTCATCATGGTGATTGTTGATAGACTGACCAAGTACGCACACTTTTGTGCACTCTCGCATCCCTTCAAATCTAGTATAGTTTCCACCGCATTCATGGAGACAGTTCAAAAGCTACATGGCGACCCAAAGATTATTGTAAGTGACAGAGATCCCATCTTCACTGGACATTTTTGGACAGAACTATTTTCTTGTTTGGGTACTCAATTGGCTCATAGCTCATCCTATCATCCTCAATCTTATGGACAAACCAAGATAGTGAAAAAATGTCTGGAAGGCTACCTTCGTTGCTTTGTCTTTGATAAACAAACACAATGGTTCAAATGGTTACCCTTAGCATAATGGTGGTATAACACTTCCTTTCATACTGCAACAAAAATGACACCATTTATGGCACTCTATGGATACCACCCTCCTTCCATCACTTCTTCTCTAAAAGAAAAATCTAAGGTTCAAGCAGTGGAAGATCACATCGAGCATCAACAACAAGTTCTCCAAATATTAAAGGACAACCTGACCATGGCACGGAATCATATGAAACAACAAGCAAATCAACATCGCAGTGAAAGAAGTTTTGAAGTAAGGGATTGGGTGTTTTTAAGACTACAACCATACAAACAGATGTCCCTTAAGAAAGCCAAGAAGGATAATAAATTATCACCAAAGTACTATGGCCCTTATAAGGTGTTGCAAAAGATTGTTACTATGGCATACAAATTAGAGTTGCCTGCATCTTCACGAGTACACCTAGTTTTCCATGTTTCATGCTTAAAGAAGGTTATAGGTGACAAGATCCCAGTTCAAACTATATTGCCAAAACTTAACGAGGAAGGAAAAATCATATTGGAGCCTGAAGCCATCACTGACACAAGAATTTTCCAGTTGAGGAATAGATCCATTTCAGAGTATCTCTTTAAATGGAGGAAACTACCGGCTGAAGATTCCACTTGGGAAGATGAGTCTTCTATACAAAAGCATTCAGAGTTACTCAAGTGTTGCAGACAACACTTGTCTCAAGGGGAGGGGCATGTTAAGCCCTAAATAGTGGCTCATTACCCCTTAATTGGGGCATATTATATTAGTAATGTTATTTTATTTATGTCAGCTTTAGGCAATTAGTTGTAATTATACCTCCTAGTCTCCTATATATACCAAGGAGACATTTTCATTTTGAATCATCTTGTAATTGTACATTTATGTGGGCATAAGGAGGTTGCCCCCTCAAAGAGGCTTATTATCTAACTTTATCTCTTTTTCAAGGCGTTGAGTACCTATTCTGAGGTTTCTCTATGCTATATTGATATTTGGTTCTTAACAGAACATCCATTAAAATGTTGGGGATGCTAAGGATACCACTTATATAAGGATTATCCTCATAAGGGAGATAGGATGAGGAATATGCACGACATTTAGGAATCTAATACAGTGGATGATATGGACAGGAGCGTGCCAAGGATTTATGTAGCCTTGGACAATAGACAAGAATACTACCAATCCCTCATGGTTGAGGTAGAAGGTAAGATTAATAATCATCATATAGCTATTTTGATTGATTATGGAGCTATTCATAGCTATATGGATCCAAAAATAGTTGAAAAGTTTAAATTGAAGAGATGTAAGCATGAAAAGTCTTGGTTGGTTCATCTAGCCATTAGAACCAAGAGGAAAATCACTGAACTTTTCAAGGATTTCCCAGTAAGCATGAATGGATTTATCATTAAGGAATATTTAAACATCATGCAACTTGGGTCATATGATTGCTTAATTGGTATGGATTGGTTGCAAAAGAATCGTGTTGTCCTAGATTGCCACAACAAGGCTTTCACATGACTTAATGATTAAGTGAATTCAAGGATGGTGCAAGGTGTTCCAAGACCTATATCCATCAGAGAGATTTCAGCATTGTAGTTGAAAAGAAGTTTTAGGAAAGCATGTTAGATATATGCAACTCATATGGAAGAGCCAGCAAGGGATAAGGAGACAAGTCTCGAAGATCATCCAATTTTGAAGGAATATGAAGATGTATTTGGTGAATTTCCATGATTTCCACCAAAGAGAGATATTGAATTAATGTCTAGAGTTGCCCCAATGTCCAAAAAACCCTATAGAATGAACACATTGGAGCTAAAAGAGTTGTAGATGAAACTAGAAGAATTTTTGAAGAAGGAGTACATATGCCCAAGTGTCTCACCTTGGAGTGTCCTAGTGATTTTTGTGAAGAAAAAGGATGGAACTATGAGGTTGTGTATTGGATTCAAACAATTGAATGAGGTTGTTGTAAAGAATAGGTACCCTCTACCTCAGATCAATGATATTTTTTTATCGATTGAAAGGAGCAAGGATATTTTCCAAGATTGATCTGAGGTCAGGTTACCACCACATGAGAATCAGAGAAGAAGACACTAGAAAGACAACATTAAGGAAAAGGTATGGCCATTATGAGTTTCGGTGGTGCCATTTGGCCAAAAAAATGCACCAACTACTTTTATGTGTCTAATGAATGGAGTACTCATGGATTTCCTGGACACGTTTTTCATTGTCTTCTTGGACGATATTATTATCTACTCCAAGAAATATGAGGAGCATGAGAAACATATAAAGATGGTCCTATAGATGTTGAAAGAGTAACAATTGTATTCCAAGTTAAGCAAGTGTACTTTATACCAAAGGAAAATCCATTATTTGGGCCACATCGTCTCATAGGAGGGCATAGCGGTGGACCATGAGAAGCTTAAAGATATAAAAAGTTGGGCAGCGCCAAAGAATGTTTCAAAAGTGAGATCATTTATGGGATTATCCGGATATTATAGGATATCCATTGAAGGTTTATCCAAAGTCGCACATCCAGTCACTTAATTACAGAAGAAGATGTTATAGGAAATAGGTATAGGAGTAACCTCAAAACCAACTTGGGGCTGGAAGCTAGCCCTTCCAACCAGAGAGGGATCTCTCTCTTCAAATAAATCACTGAAAGGACTTTTTTGGTTTAACTCAAAGGATATATCTTTAAGATAAATGATTTTATAGGGTTGGTTGCAATATGAACATAAAGTACATTGGGCTATGGAGTCACTAAAGTTGAAAGTCAATCAAATTTGCTACATACCTGATAGATTTTGTTGTAGGAAAATCTCCCTGCGGACAGGTAGACCTCCTCTTGAGAGCTAGACCCTTAAATCTAAGACAGAAGGTTCTTAACATGGACATTGACTTCCTTTTAGATCTAATCAAGCTGATGAACAAAAGAGAAGGAGGAAATCATGTACCTTATGAACGTCGTTTGTCCCTGCAAGGTCCAGGATGTGCTTCGATCTTAAGCTCCTTGGTAGATCCTGCAAGACAAACAAAAGTACAAACAACTTCCTACTCTACTGAGATTAGCTAAAACATAGATCCATATATTGTAGACAAACTTATATGGAACAAGTATAAGTTTGAAAGAAACAGGCTAAGCATTGATTACATTGATGAGAACAAAGTGCTACTTACAGCCATGGATGTAGTGCAACAGCTTCACCAAGTTCTCCTTGTCCAAACCCTTGATCAAAAGCTCCATGATCAGAATGACAATAGCTTCACTGATTATTCTCCTCCACTTCTCATGAGATCATAATTTTGGTATCTCTAAACTTGTTTCTCCCCTTCCTCCATACAAATCCCTCATTATAGAGAATTTGGAGGATTAACCACCATGGAGAGGATCTCTCATCAAATCCACTAAGAAAGGGATCTCTAAGATATTTAAAGAGAAAATATCTCTTAAGGATTTTAGGGAGGAAATATCTCTCAAGTATTTTAAGGAGGAAATATTTCAACCATCCATGAGATCCTCCACCTTCCCTAAAAAATAGGAAACCAAATGTGAGGTGGATTCTCACACTTAATTACTTTCTTTTTTCATGAATATTAATAATAATTCATGTGTACTTGGTATTTTGGCCTTCATGTAATATATCCATCCTCCACATTGACTAGGGATTGTGACATAGGTTATTCCATGGTGTCAAGGTGTATGCGACACTTATACAACACTTTACGACACTTAGGGCGAGGTACCTAGGTGTGCAAATTTCATGTGTAACAAAATGCCCCCTAAAGTGTGAGGTCATAAGAGAGAATGATGACTAAAACACTTTACAAATCTTTAAAACAAGGGTATAGACGTAGAGAACTTGATAGAAGCTGCACACAAACATCCAACAAATATTACGACATGTTTCAAACCCAAGGCAGGCATACCTATGCTTGGGTGATAAAGACTTGCAAGATATGGCCGCCATAAAATACATTGCGGATCCATAATTATATTGACAAAAAGGTATAGCCATTGAAGATACATTGTGGATATATACTCCCATGACTTGAACTGATCGTAGCCACGAAGAATACACAACGGATCTATGAGATGACAAGACATAGCCACGACCAATACAAAGTGGATCTATGTAATAGTATCTGTGTCATTGTTCAAAAGAAACTCCTTCGCAACCTGGGAAAAGTACATATAAGAGTGATGAATCAACCCAGGGTCTTCTTACTGATCCTGATGTAGTACGAATCTAACCATGTGAATAGATGTTCTGATGTCGAACATGGCAGAAACCACTTGATTACTGGTCAATGATGTAAATCGTTAACAAGCGTGAGGGAGGTCACCATTGATGTTAGTGATTCCCAAGGTACTCTAGTACATTCTAACGAATGTGAATGGATGATTTGAAGTCGAACATCCATGGAATCATCTGATCAGAGGTCAGTGATGTAAACCCACTATCGAATGTGAGGAGGCCTGCCATTGAGGCATGCAGGTCCCAAAGTACTAACTGGTTTCTAAGTCTAGTTCCTGGATAATGTGTTGAAGTTGACAGGAATAGACTCATCGAAGGAGGGCCTTGATGTATCCCCCATCAATGACACAAAACAGACACAGAGATGTAATTTGGTAGATCAAATGAACATGGGCTGACACAGGAATTGAGACAAGGTATTTGTGATGGTTGACTCTCGAGGCAGATACTTCCCTTGAACACTGAGGCACAACTGCAGAAACATGACATGGACCAAAACACGATGATGCAGTGGATACTGTGACTTTCGTCTAGTGACCCAAAGGAGTAAGAAAAAATCAGAGGATTGGTTTAGTGTAGAGGTTTAAAGGATTAATATGTGTGCAAAGACAAAGTGTCGTGTTCAACGGAGACTCTAAGAGTTACTGGTAAGGTTCTCAAAAACTGCTTGACTTGCTTCCTTCAATTTTTCCCCCATCCAGATAGATGAGTACCTCTTTTTAATTTAACAAGCTCGAGGAGGGTAACACATGCTCCATATAACTCACCTTCAGTAAGTTCCTCTTCCTTTGTTTAACGAACTGGAAGAAGTAAGGGTTTGGTCCCATATGGGCCCTTCAATGCATGATTGTTTAATGAGTCTAGAGAAGGTAAACTCGGTGGTTTTTCATATTTATAGAGTCTAGAAAAACACTTAAAAGAGAACTCTCTCAGTTCCTTTTTTGTAAAGTAGTCTGATGAGACCGAAAAAGAGATAAACTATCACTCAATAGACATTTTCTTCAAATACTTTAACGAGCGTGAAGAGAACAAGGTCGCTCGGCAATCTTTTCATGTTTAGAGAGTCTAAAAAGAACTTAAAGATGACTCCAATGTTGTCCTTTTCCATAATGTTAGTCTCACGAGGCCGAAAAAGAGATAAAAGTTTACCTGGATGCATTCTCATGTATTTACGAGCACGAGAAAGAACAAAGCTAAGCTCAGTATGCCCCCAGCTTGAAAGCTAGTGGCTTAACTCCAGAATGATCATCAAAGGCTGGAGACATGCCCTCCAAGCTTCAATTCATTCATCGACTTTGAGGTTGTCACCAATTTCTCTAGTAGATTAGAAAAAAGAGAAGGGTGGATGAAAAGAAGGTTCAAGAGAGGTGACTGTTTCATTTTTTAATGAGCTTGCCACAGGAAAAGAACTTATGATGAAGGCTTCGAGTTCAATCGCCAGATTTTTGTTTCATTTTTTAACGAGCTTGCTATAGAGGAAAACTATGTTGAAGGCCTCTGTTTCATATTTTAACGAGATTTCCACGGAGAAGAGAAACTATGCTCGTGGCCTCTGTTTCATTTTTTAACGAGCTTGCCACAGAGAAGAGAAACTATGCTCGTGGACTCTGCTTGATCATGGCTTCCAAGAGAATAATGCTTTGGAAGGATACCATGTCAAGGGACAAAAATCGATCATGGCTTCCAAGAGATCTTCGTTGGATGGAAGATAATCACTCAAGAAGGAACACATGTCGAGGGCCACGACAGGGGTAAGGAGATCAGGCTCCAATAGCCCTACCGAAGAAATCACCATGTCAACTACCGGATTTGAATCATCGAAAGTTGAAGTCATTAGAGACAATGCCACATAATTGACATGTGGTGGGGGAGATACTATCTGCATATAAGAACCATTTAGGGAGGTAATCCAGTCAGGACCGATGAATGAAAGTTGATTAATAGTCATAATTCTTCCATTGTGAGGGAAAGATATCACACAGAAAAGAGTGGACACAATAGCTTTCATGGCATAGACATAATCCCGCCCAAAGAGCAAAGTGAAATCCAAGGGGTCTTGAACTACCATGACATCAATAAAGACAATTTTCCCTCCCAAAGTTATGGGAAACTGAGGAAGGGTCCCTAAAGGTTGATTGGTTCTTCTGTTAAAGGCTAACAGATTCTGTGTAACCGGCGGAAGTTGTGGACAACCCAAAGCGTACCAAGCAACAGAAGACAAAATACTAATAGACACACCTTCATCTATCAGCGTTTGAGGAACGTCTCGACCACAAATCTGTATTGTGATCTAGAAAGAAATGTGGGAGGGAAGACTAGGTCTAGTTAGCACACCCCAATCAAAAAGGATGGTCTCATTACTTGGAGGGGGTTTCAAGGGAGAAGGAGGAATGCCCCCGACACGATAGATTATGTATCAACGAGAAAAATGTGGGCAGTATCGGGTTTACTCTCTAGAGGGAGAGTAGGATCGACCAATGGAAGACTTGGATTGACCAATGGTGAACTTGGATCGATCACTTTGGCACTGTTCAGAGGAAGAGCAGGATTAACTGATGATGTAACCAGAGCAACCACTTTGGCACTCTTCGGATGAAGGGTGGGACTGATCGAGGAAGGGGCTGGATCAGTCACTTTGGCACTCATCAAGGGAGGAGTGGGATCGACCGATGACAGAACCGGATCGACCACTTTGGTTTCATTCTCCAATAAGAGAATGGGGTCGACGGGTGGAAACGGATTGACCACTTTGGAGTCACTCTCTAATGGGAGAGTGGGATGGACCAAGGATAAAAATGGATCGACCACTTGGGTTACACTCTTTTGATGAAGAGTGGGGCTAATCGATGATGGAATTGGATCAGCTACTTGGTTTTGTGGTTCAATCGAGGAGGAAACTAGATTGACCATCTGATCAATCGGACTGACCGGGGATGGAACCAGATTGACCAGTCCATCAACTAACGATGGGTCAGGGGAAATCTTACGATAACCTTTTGGAAGTTGAATTTTTTCCAAAAGAGAAGAAGCCACATCCATACAAGGACAAAGGTGAGAGTAATAATCACCCTTGCATAACATGCAAGGAAACTTGACAGTTGTCTTCTTCTTACCAGCCTTAATGTCACTAGTTGATGAGGTATCATCGGCATGATCAACAGAGGCGGATGACGTGGAAGACCACATTTCTAAGACCTTGATAAGACCAGGGAAATCCCTCAGAAAGTGGTCACCCTTACAAAGGCTGCAAGGGAATTTGGGTTTCAGATTCTTCATTTTAATCTTGTTGACCTCATCAACACTCCCAGTACTATTAACAGTAGATGGTTGCTTGGATCCAACATCTGATGTTGTTGGGGCCTTGGTCTTTTTCGGGCTCTTATTCTTCTTTTGTTTTCATTTCTTCTTCTTCTGATCAACCTGGCTACTTTCTTTAGAGCTTTCGCTAGGCGAAGGAGGAGAAATGGAAGGATACTTAATGGGCAAAGAAGGAAAAAAGTCAACGTGAGGTTGATGTGTGGGTGGTGTACTGACATCTAAAGTATTAGGTGTAGTTGAAACATTGGGAGGATTCGAGATCACCGGAGTGGGGAATAACCAAACTGGTAATCCGATGGTGAGTCCTGGAAACTCAGTGTGGCAACATACAGAGGACCAAAGTTTCCAAAAGAAGGAAAGGTGTAAGGCTCCCCGGGACAAGGGGTTCCTCCATTGGTACTCTTGGGATTCGATGCCATTAATACTAACTTGACCTAAGGTCTACTAACTAATACAACCAACACACGCTATGAATCTAAGAAGCAATCAATCAAACAAACGTTCCAACGGTGAAACCACTAGTTGGTGATG
Source organism: Picea mariana (assembly GCA_032191745.1). NCBI lineage: Eukaryota > Viridiplantae > Streptophyta > Pinopsida > Pinales > Pinaceae > Picea > Picea mariana. Next base: position 268,408 of record JASDQU010106991.1, on the reverse strand, counting down.
AAATCCAACGTCGTGAGATCAAAATAGGAAGGGGTGGGGATAGAGCGGGTGGATCAGTTATGTTGGCGACCTGCTTAATGGACTTACACCTTGGTGCAAGCTTCCACACAGTAATTGTGGATTTACCCTCCAAGGAGCCCGAGTGAGTTTGACCAACATCTATTCCAGTTATAGTGAGACTTCCCTTCACTGTCACCTTATGTAAGACCCTAAATATTGTGGCTATTAAGGTCACCAACTCGCAGTCAGCCCCTGGGCGGGTATAGTCGACAGTCCAGTTCGAACATAAGGGCAGGGTATCTAGCCCGAAATCAACTTGAAAGACTTCCACTCAACATTGTGGGTATACCTTCAAGCAACCCCCATAATACGATCCAACTACTATAATCAGTTAAACCACGGAGGGATAATCTTCGTAGCTCTCTCGAGTGCAACCTTGTGCGTAACCCCTGTGTGAGAGGGGGATCCCATAAATCCTATATGACAATTAGATTTAACTCTCCCTACCGCAAGATACTAAGTTTGTTTGACAGCTTTGGAAAGTTATCCTTTCAACCTATTCCAAAGCCCTACACCTTAAACTAATGTAGGTTTGCTAACAAAGATGTAAAAGGTTTGATAAATTTTAGTTAAGCGTTGATTTTAGTGGTTGTTGTTTACTCAGAGGTGTATGAGAGTGAAGACTGATGATATTATGACTCAGTTCCCAAAACATGCATAAGAAAAGATAAGCAGTCTTTTCTTTCAATGAATGTCTAATCTAAGGGAAGGAGAAGGATTTTCCTTTCACTTTCAAACACTAAGATGTATTGACCTCATGCAATAGTCCTCATAAGGAATCCAATACAATGCTAAAATGTTTATATGTGACTGATGATCAGTAGATGTAAAGCTTCCTATGCTAATTAGACTTCAAGAGTTGTGAGATTTAAGCAAACTGGAAGCAAACTTCACATAAACAAAAAACACACCCTTGTGGCGATCAAACAAGAAATAGAAAGCCAAAAACTCAAAAGGAAAGAGAAAGAGCTTGGACAAGATGACTCAAATATCAGAAAGAAAAGTAGAAAATACCTTTGAACCCCTTACAAAGTTTTCACTCATTCAGAGAAACGAGAAGAAAATGACAAATTGTCGCCAAATCGTGAAGGACAAATTGCAAAGTAAGGACAAATGTCATAAAATCAAAACAAAAGAGGATGAATCCTTAGAAAACAAGGTATTGAAGGCCAATAGGAAGAAGTATTGAAGCACTAAGAAGTTGAGCAAGGGAAAAAACAGAGACTGGACTTCAGAAAAGACAATCCTGGAAGGTTTTTTTGCAGAGGAAAGGCTGGCGCTCTAGTGTAAGGGAACCAGAGAGTTATAACGCTCTGTATAAGACCTTCAGGGATCATTGGCACTCTAATAACATAGGAAGGGGAGCGCCAGGCTTCAACAGCTCAGAAAAATTCCCAGAAAATAAAAAAATTCAAGAACATTAAGCCAAACAGGGTGATCATGATGACACAGAGAGTCAATCAAACCATTCTAAGAATAAAAAATTCAATGGAGAAGATAAAATGAGTGGGAAAAGGGCCAAGACAAGATCTGGGAAAAGAAACACAAATCAGATTTCCTCCCTAGTGGAGTTGCCAATTTTTGTTGTAGGAAAATCTGCCTGCGGACAGGTAGACCTCCTCTTGAGAGATAGACCCTTAACTCTAAGACAGAAGGTGCTTAACATGGACACTAACTTCCTTTTAGATCTAATCAAGCTGATGAACAAGAGATAAGGAGGAAAGCATGTACCTTATGAACGTCGTTTGTCCCTGCAAGGTCCAGGATGTGCTTTGATCTTGAGCTCCTTCGTAGATCCTATAAGACAAACAAAAGTACAAACAACTTCATACTCTAATGATATTAGCTAAAACATAGATCCATCTACTGTAGACAAAATTATATGGAACAAGTACAATTTTGAAAGAAACAGGCCAAGCATTGATTACATTGATGAGAACAAAGTGTTACTTACAGCCATGGATGTAGTGCAATAGCTTCACCAAGTTCTCCTTGTCCAAACCCTTGCTCAAAAGCTCCACGATCAGAATGACAATAGCTTCACTGATTATTCTCCTCCACTTCTCATGAGATCATAAGTTTTGCATCTCTAAACTTCTTTCTCCCCTTCCTCCATAGAAATCCCTCATTATATAGAATTTGGAGGATTAACCACCATGGAGAGGATCTCTCATCAGATCCACTAAGAAAGGGATCTCTAAGATATTTAGCGAGAAAATATCTCTTAAGGATTTTGGGCAGGAAAT
>JASDQU010106991.1:250597-263228 GCA_032191745.1 Picea mariana | reverse complement strand
CTTCAAGGAATCTAACAAGGATGAATCTCAAAGAAAATATAGTAGAAGTACAACTCGAACTACATGCAATAGAGAATCTGATAAAGATGAGTTCTGATATATATGTTTCACATCAACATAGATAAGAAACCACACAATATCAAATATAAAACATGAAATAAAAGACTGAGCAATCACATGCATAAAATATCACAATCACATATATTTTTGTGGTCAAAACTCAAGGACTTTTGATCCAGCAATGTTTTCATTAATAGCAAGGAAAAATCACAATATGTTCAATAGTATTCCTATACACACTTGCCAACACTTTATTTTTCATGGCTACTTGAATATATAAGAAAACATATGTCTATAGTATCAAATTTGGATCCAACTGTAATCCTAAAATAGTGCTAACAGTTGCACATAATCAACATGAGATCTTTAATGAACTGCTAAAAATAAGGATTCGACTTGGACTCATTTAATTTAACTACAATGACTTTGATATGACAATAAATGAAACCCAAAATTGTGATTTCACTACTGATGTTCGTTGGAGATGAGTTGGCACACTTTTCGAACCATTCAAGTTGAGTTGGAGGTGTTCTGGTCATTCTGTCACTGTTGCGCAGCAAGTCCCCTGCGCAATCACCACCTATAGGAAAAATGCAGCAGAGTTGTGCAGCAACAAGTGGTTTGTCATCTCATGTTTACTTTCGATCTTATGAATATTATGTGTCTCCTTATAGCTCTTTTTAGTACTTTTTTAAATCTCCCTTTATTTCCCAAATCATCAAACCCATGAGTAATAGTGTCTCTTTGCTACAATAATGTGCTTATGTATGTGACCTTTTGCAAAAAAGGGGTCAAAATGGAAAAATGAAAAAAAGGTGTGAAAAAGGTCTCAGTGGTTCAGTTCTCTACTGCTTCAACTAGCAAGTCAAGATTTCCCTTCTTTCCAATCTCCACTTGTTGCAAACTTTGCTTGAGGGTCTTGTTCTCCTTCCTCAAAATGAGGTTATGATGATAAAAACTCTTCAATTGTCTATGTAATTGTAGGGTCTTTCTCACCATTGATGCAGCTTTTTCTATTGCATGTCCATAGTCTCTTAGGTGTTCTGCAAACTTCATTTTGAATTCCCTATCTCCCTCCCTGAGTTGAAATATCACATTTTGTGCTTCTCTGAGCTGTTTATTTAGCCTCTTGAAAGTGTGTTTTCCTTCATCATATTTCTTTTTTGCTAGTTGATTCTCTGTTGGGATTTCCTCTTGATGTTGCAACTTCATAGTTGAGGACCTTGTTAAAGGCACATTAGGCTTAGGAATCTCCTCTACCTATGGAGTATGCTCTACTTATTTCCATTTACTCCTTGTTTTGGAACTAGTTGGAGTTGATATTGCTAACCTTTCTCCTGTCATAGAGGTATCTTTCCTGCAAGCTTCTTCTAGAGACTTCTTCTTCAATTTTATATTTTCATGTTGCAATTGTGCTATGAAAAGTGAGCCTTCTTCAACTGTTCTTCCAACTCAATAATTGACGTGTCTCTACCATCTAAGAGGGTTGGTTGTATGAAGGTTTATGGAGTCTCACTAATTTCCTATGATGTATGTATAAAAAGAATTCTCTTTGTTGTGGACTTATTGAGTGGTTTTCTAGGAGTTTCGGTCACTTCTGGAGAGAATTGGAGTTTCTTCCATTTCTTTTTATCCTGTTGACTTGCTACAGGCTCTTCAGTCTCTTTTTCCCTTTTCTTAATAGAACTCTCAGGGATTGATGTTGCAGTTCTTTCTACTAATGAGGATGCATTTATCAAATTTTCTGGTTGCCTAGGGAATCTACTGCTATGCTTGAAGAATTTAGAAAAACTCTCAATCTTGATTCCTCTTTATGAGTTCTTCTAATACTAACAGTTTGATCAAACAAAAATGGAAGAGGCTAGCATCTTCTTGCTCCTTCCTTAGTTTTAATCTACAGCCATCCTTCCTGGACTTCTGAAAAGGTAATATGGTAGATTCAAACGCTTCTTACCAGTGAAGTGCATTAAGATCCTGATATGGTATTGGTAAACCCTATTAAATATCCCTTCACATCTAAAATACCTCTGGATAACCCTCAACATATCACTATGACTTTCCAATAAAAACTCTCTGGGTATGGTAGCTCTGAATTTATTATTTCTAAATTTAGGATTAAAAAAATCATGATGGTAAGATAGATCTAACTACATACCTTTGAACCATTGTTCCCCATGAGCAGGGAATTATGTTGCAATAGCAATGTTATCTTCAAGAACCTGCAACTGGAGGTTTCCCACCTTAGCCTTAGCACCATCAAAATTCTATGCAAATTCCCTCGCCACATGTTTGTTTTACCCCTAAAGTTTTTCACAAAACCTTATGCAACCCACTTGTTCAAAGGATGCTTTGATTGTTGGGTTTGCGTTTACCAAATTCAAACCATGTGGCTCAAACCTCATGATATCACCACCCTTTACATTCTTTCTTCTACGTTCTGGAGTTGTCATGATGTTGGTATGTGTCAACCTTGTGTAGACTGTAAGCATGTGCAGCGATGATTAGAACGGGTGTGCAGCAATAGATTACAATTTTCAACTTTTTGTATCAAGTTAACACTTCAAATCCTAATACTCTGGATCCTGTGCGCAACAAATGAAAATAGTAACCTTTGCGCAGAAAATGAAAATAGTAACCTCTGCGCAACAAATGAAAATAGTAACCTATGCGCGGTGCGCAGCGACGAACATAACAATGACTTGTGTGTAGCAAATGAGAGTAGAATATTCTACACATCAATGAACAACAGCATCCTTTGCACCTTTTTTGCAACAACGAACAACAACAGGAATCTCTGTGTAGCAAGCTTGGCCGGGAGATTTTGAAATTGTGGATGAATAGAAACGATTTCTTGATGCTTTCTTTTCTTGAAGGGAGGAAAAATTTGAAAGATAACTTCAATTAAATAATTAATGATGCCATCATACATATTCGTACCTCCATACGCAGCATTAGAACGTTTTACAACAACTTGTGTTGCACAATGGTTTTCTTGATGATACCACATTTCCTTGATAGATTTGATTTCACGAAATCATTAGAACTTTGACGAGACTGACTCCAACTGTCTTGAAACGACATCATGACCCTTCATAATGACCCTTTAGTGACATGACAACTCACATTTTGGCACAAAAACCATAATTTACATGGCTAAAAAAGAAAACCCTACCCATGACAAACAAACCTATGACTCATGATTTAAGAAAAAATCATGCAATGCTCTTATTTAACCCAAGACATGACTTTATCCTATAATTTTATTAAAAACCTAACAACCTATTTATAAGACACTAACAGAAGGGAACCAAGTTTCAGTGGACTGCCAAGTGTGAAGAATGTTTCCAGCACTTGATTGACCAGTGCACCTATTCTAAAGGTTGCATATCTAGATGAAGATTTTGTTGTGTGCACAGATGCATGCAAGGAAGGGCTTGGTGGAGTCCTTATTAAAAATGGGCATGTCATATGTTATGAGTCAAGGAAGCTTAAGGAGCATGAAATAAATTGTGTTACCCATGAATTAGAGTTGGCATCCATAGTTCATGCCTTGAAATGTGGAGGCATTATCTCATGGGTAGAAAATTCGAGTTGAAGAGAGATCATAGCAGTCTGAAACACTTGTTTGAACAACCAACACTAAATGCTAGACAAACTAGATAGCTAAAATTTCTTAGTGAATATGACTTCGAAATCAAGCATATCAAGGGTAAAGAGAATAAAGTGGTTGATGCACTTAGCATGAGGGTGCATGAGATGCATGCTAAAACCATTAACATATATTGTTCTGATTTTAAAAGCATAATTTTGGAAGTTGTAGCAACAAATCAACATTATGCACAAGTTACAGAAGACTTACAATGGGAAAATATACCACTGAGATTTAAAGATTATGGGTTGGAAGAGGAGGTGGTTCTCTTGTTTAGGGACAATTGTTTTGTTCCTAACACTCATAATTTTAGAAATTTAGTGTTGAAGGAGATACACAATGTACCATATGTTGGTCATCTAGGATACCATAAGATAATTGCAACAATAAGACAATATTTCTATCATGGAATGAAGAAGGATGTGGATGATTACATAGCCAGGTGCATGGAATGTCAGAAAGAGAAGACTGAAAATAGTCATCTAGGAGGGTTGTTACAGCCATTTCCCATTCCTGGATGGAAATGGGAGGTAGTTACAATATATTTCATCACCAAGTTGCCAAGAAAAGCAAGGAATTATGATTCCATCATGGTAGTGGTGGACAAGATTACGAAGGTTGCACATTTTATACCGGTGAAAATGACTCATAAGGAAACCAATATTACAAAGATTTACATGAAGGAGATTGGTGTGCTACATGGTGTTCCTAAGGAATTGTTGTTGGATAGAAATCCCAAGTTCACTTCAAACTTTTGGAAGGGGTTGTTTAAGGGATTTGGGACTAATTTGAATTTCAGTGCATCATATCATGCAGAGTCAAATGGGAAGACAGAGAGGATTAACCGGATAATTCAAGACATGTTAAGGATGTATGTAATGGAAAAGAATTCCAAGTGGGAATGTTACCTTCATCTAGTTGAATTTGCTTACAATAATAGGTAAAAAGAATCATTGAAGATGAGCATGTTTGAATCCTTGTATGGTAGGAAATGTAACACACCAATGAGCTGGGACAACCCAACACACATAGCAATTGTCGGGACAAAATTGTTGAGGGACATGGAAGAGAATACGGTAGAGATCATATAAAATTTAAAGGTTGTATGGGATAGGAAAAAGAGGAATGCAAATAAAAGAAAGACATATGGGGAATTTAAAGTGGGTGAGCATGTGTTTTTAAAAGTAAAGGTTAAAAGGAGCTCGCTAAGATTGGGATGTTTCCCCAAGTTGGCAGCAAGATATTGTGGGACATTTGAAGTTGTATAGAAGATAGGACCATTTTCATACATGCTTGCATTTCCTACATACATGAGAATTCATAATGTGTTTCATGTGTCTTTATTGAATAAATGTGTGATGGATCCTAACCAAGTCAATGATTGGACTATGATCTAGGTGGATTATGAAGCGGACTTCTGGGTGGAACAAGTTCCCATCATGGACCAAAAAATCAAAGTGCATAGGAACAAATCCATCATCCTAGTAAAGGTTTAATGGACTTATTGCGGTCCTAAATATGCCATGTGGGACCACGAGGATACCATGTGGGAGGAATACCCACAAATTTTTGAAAATTTTGAAGAAAAATTAATGTACATTTGTATATAAGTATGCAAGAATCCATTTTGGCAGTTGGATTTCCTAGAGCCACGTCTCAGAGACTTCATATCCGATATGTGCTAGATCCCTAGAAGGAAAGTGGTACATCATGAGGGACTACGGTGCTCCTTGGGTTGTGCGGATTGTGGGGAATGAGATACTCATGGTTGGAATTGTTGCAGGAATTGTGAATTGCAAAAGTATCAAGTATTGTGATGTAAATTTTGTATATGTATGTCGGTATGGTGTTATGCATCAACGATAGTGAAAATTGTAGAGGGAGGGGAATGTGACATCCATGTTTTAGCGATGTATAATGTAATTAAGATGTACGGTTGTGGGCTCAATAATGTAATATGTAAACATTGTATATCGAAATAATAAAAATAAATGTGACATCGGTTGCATACGAACACGGATGGAGTAATGCAGGGAGAAGTTTCCACGGGAGAGGGGAAAGTATAAGAAGTGGTCCAAGGGGGAAATATTCATGGGTATTAATCCAAACCCACCTTTCTAAAAAAGTATTGTTGAGTATGAACCTTCTAACTTCCTTTTGAGTGTATAAAATCCAAATCATTAAACACATGTAAGAGGGTGGGTGTGAAAATTTGCATCCCAAAGTTATGAGAGCATGGGGGCCAAGTACAATCAACATTACGGAATGTGAGATTCAAATTCTATGGGTAAAAGGGAAATTCGAATGGGTACTATAGTCAGTTTTTACATGTAGTTTTGGGAGCAGTAAGGGGGTGGAGAGTGTTGGAGCTTGAGGGAATCCATAGTAGGTGATGTGGGAAGCTTTTTGGATCTCTTGTTGCATGAAGAAGCAAGTTGTTAGGCCTACAGAGTGAATTTTTTGTGTGATATTTTTCGCTAGAGCAGTGAGCTATTACTGTGAGTTTTTCTTGTAGTAGTTAACATCCTTGGAGTCCCCAGCAAGTGAGATTCCTAACCAATATATGTTGGAGCCTTGGAGGGAAGTGGGAAATCCTGAGAGACTATGTGCAGTGAAGGGGGATCTCATTCCTTGGGTTGTGTAGGTTGAGGGGAAGACAATTGGTGGATTGGGATAGTTGTAGGGAAAAATCAGTTTCTTGTGGGTAAAATTAGGTTGTGAGTGAGTAGTAGAGACAACCTCTCTTATGGATCCATATCCCCAGCTCAGGGGTGATTTGTTGTTGATATTTGTAGCAGAAAATCTAAGGTTGGGAGGAACATTCGTCCCCTGCAGTGAGTTGCAAAATCGTTGTTAAAAGATAAGTGTTTTATCTTTGATCTCTATTTTTAGTAATGGGTTTGATTGTTGTGCATAAAATCTGATTTTTTAGCAATTCATAGACTGTTGTGTGAATATTAAATTTAGTTGCATTCATGTTTTAATAGTGTTGTTAGATACATGATTTTTTTAAGCATGTTGCACTATATTTAATTATAATTGGTATCAGAAAAGTTTTATGGGTTAAGTAGTGGGGGCACTACTACTTGATCCATCAGGGTCTTCACAAACCAATACATATTTGTTGCCCTAAAAAACATTGTGTCTCGATTTCTGGAGTGGATAGGGTCCTCCATCCATCCTTGAATTCCCTCCATGATTTATTCATTAGGTGTCATTCGATGCTTGGTCCTAACAACCTCCTCTAGTGCCTCCACTTCATGTTTTGCAGTCTCTGATCATTTTTTCATAAACTAGTGCCTCGCCCCCCTCACATCATTCTCATCTCTGGTTGAGGACTTCCTAGTTTGGAAGGAAGGGGCACCCCCCTTTCCCTTGTTGTTTTTTGCATCTCCCGCCCTGCTCGGCCCTCTACCCATCCCTTCTTCTAGGAATAGACATAGACCTGGACCCAAATTACACCACACCCACACCACATAAATCTAATGGAAATTCACTGGCGAGGAGAGCCAATAAAAGAGATCCCTTTGTGTCCTCCCAATTCTAGACAATAATACTAACCTCTCCTCATGGAAATGACATTGAAAACCTAATGTGCCAAGAAAAAAAAACCAATCTTCTGAAAAAGGTGACTAAACCATGGAAAAAGTCGAACAAGAGGGGTTACCTGAAGAAACCCCTCCTAAGTTCCTTGACCGTCAGTCCTGAGAGAACCAGTCTATGCTCCAACAAAACTCCAAACCAACCATTTATTTTTCCCAACACTCAGGTGGAAAAATACCTCCCTTAAGTAGCACTCATATATTTTCCTCATCATCTAAATGATTCCTCATAAATTTATGAAACACCATATTCAACATTGTACTATCCTTATTTAATGCTCCTTTCACTATCATAATTCCAGGCGTCGAATCAATGTCCTACTCCTCTAGCCGGTGTGTACCTCTAAATCATCACTAGAATTGGAAATGGGGGCAATGTGCCTCCTATTGAGATCATCAACAAACTCAATTGGCGTCTTATTACCTCTTCCTAGCTCCCGACCTAATGAAATTTCACTGCATGTTGGAGTGGCAGCTTGGGGTGCCATGTGGGTTCCCAGGGCCCCACTCGTTGACACCCCATCCGAGGGATTTTTTAAAAGAAAATCATTTTTTTTTCTTGTTTGGGGTTTCTCCTTTTTTTATTTTTATTTTTTAATATTTTGTCTACAAGGGTACCAGGATTTCAATCCATGGTTTCTAAAACTTTATAATTTTAAGCTCGGTTAAAAAAAAAAAAAAAAAAGAGGGTGCTACTAGTAGCATCTCTTTTGGATTTGGGGTTTGGTCTTAAGAATTTTGTTCTAAGGATATTGATCATCAAGGCCATGATTTCAAAAAACTTGTATTTTTATCCCTGGAAAGAGGGGGTCACTATTGGGAGCACCACTTTTCAATTTAGGGATCGATTTAAAGGTTTTGGTTGCAACGGTACCAATTTTTGAGTCTAGAGGTTTCAAAGAAGTTGTAGTTTTAACATTGAAAATAAAAAATAAAAAAATGTGCTCCTGTAAATGCCACTTTTCAATTTGGGGGTTGATTTTAAAGTTTTTTTCAACAACGTTACAATGTTTTTAAGGCCATGGTTGCAAAAGGTGGTAATTTTAACCACCTCCAAAAATGGGTGATACTAGTAGCACCAGTTTTTGAAACGGGGGTAAAAATATCCATTAAATGCAACCTCTAAAAAAGTGATAACTCGGGAGGGTTCTTGTCAAGTTGGTAATTATGTTTTAAATCTTATAGGATAATTATCCCCTAAGTTGTTGCATATATTGGGTTGATTAGGTTTGTGCATATGGTAGTTCTTCCTTCACGGATTTAGTATTTACCCATTATTCATAGAGGATTTTTATCTAGCAATCATATGCATGATGATAGTGTTGCAGTAGATTCCTTTTGTAGGGTTCTTTTGAATATTTATGTTGATAGAGTCTAGTTGTTGAGTTGTGTTTGGGGTCTTTTCCCACAATTTATCCTAAGTTGGTTGTCACTTATTTTTTATGCTTGTCCTTTTCTTTTGGTTAGCACAATAATTATAGGTGTTGGATATAGTTGTGTGCCTAGGAAACAATTTTCTACTTGTGATTGGGGAGTGGTAGTTACAATTTGGAGTTCTTTCAATACAAGAGTTGTAGAATAATATTTTGATTAAAATATGTAATAACCATTTCACTAAATTTGGACTAATAATAAGAATATAGACTTAAAAATTGTGAATTTCATGTTCAAAGTGTGAATATCGGTATTCCTAAAATCAAAATTGGATTTTGAACGTATAAATTTTGTGCTTCGGAGACACCAATTTTGAGCTATATCCCAAGTGGCTTAGACCGAAATTAGCTCAAATTTAATGAAATGGCCATTTTTGTCTTAGTTTTGAAACATTCCTAATGTTTCGAGTGGAAACTTTGCCCATCATTGGGGGATCTAATTGAGATCCCCTAGTGATGGGTTAAGTGTCCACTTGAAACATTGGGAACATTTAAAAACCAAGACATAGTTTTGATCCATCAATTGTTCTACAATTAGGATGAACCGTGAAATTTTGCATACTCAAATACAAGAGTTTCTGCGAGTAGATTCTACTAATGTGTTTTAAGTACATAAACACGGTTACTTTGGATGATCACAAGATGGAATGTTTTCAAGGATTTAAATTTTTCATTAGATACCTATGCCTTACATAATTTATGCTTCTTTGAAAKCTTTCGAGCTATATATGATTTGTGTGGTTTAGCCTCCTAATGATATGTCAGTAGCTTTCCCAATATTGAGTACATTAACATGGTTATTTAGGATGATCATGAGGTGATTTCTTATCAATTATTAAAATTGTCACCATACACCACTACTTTACATAATATATAYTTCCAACATTTATTACTCTCTGGAATCTTTCCAATGGTATATGATATGCATAGTTTCACCCATAGGTGATTTATTGGAAACTTTCACAATTTCATTGACATAAACATAATTATTTGGGATGGCCATTGTTAACTTGTGAATCCCTATTAAATTCATAAGTCCTTCACCACCTATGTGTTTCACACCATAAGACATATTTTTTATCCTAAGTGTGTATTATATCCTATTTACCTCCTACTAGCGTTATCTCTTGATAAGGTTTTAGTATGAAAGAAAGTCTAACTCATTGAGGTGGTTACACCCATTTACTATATATTAGTTTATCATTTGTGTGAATAGAATTGAATTGGTTATTCATTTTTTGTCAGTATCTTGTGTTCTTTTGTTTGTGTGTATGCTAATTCTTAGTTTTAGAATTAGTTATATTTGTTTTAGTTGGGATGTCTCAACAAACATGAAATGACCCAACCTAGACATCAAACCTAATCATCCAAACTACACAACTAAGGCATGCACCTAACCCGACATTTTTAATCCTTGGATGGCAAATAAAGCATGAAACCAACACTRCAAAGTGTATTGAACACAAATACACATTATGAAACAAACTAATGCAATGAAAGACCTAACATGATGAAAATTCCATTTCAATATTATAATTGTGATGAAATGATGATGTTAAATTACAAAAAGAAAGAGGTAAACAAGCATACTGGCCAAATCAAGCCCAACAAGGACAAAATAAGTGTCAACAAATGCTAGTGGTATTCTTGGACATGGTATTGCTATTTTTTGTGGCCTTTGTGAAACATTCTACCTTTGGATGGCAAATCCACCTTTACAATACACAAATTTTAGTGTCTGAAAAATAGGTGGAGAAACTCGTGCATGAGACTTGATTAATCAGCATGAGACTTGATTAATCAGATTGTCCATTGCCATTCGCTCCCCACATAAACACATCATAATATCAAGTAAAATTCAATAGGTCAATTAGTACTAATATAGCTCGCAATACAACTATTGATGCCAATCTCCAAATTCTATAGAACTATTTTGCACGGTTATCATTACAATTAATTATCATAAAGAAACAAGTGGCCATGGTTGAATGAATGCACGGTCATGAAGTATCATAATCAAAAGCATTAATCACCAAGTAGTGAAGTAAACAATATTTTTTTAGTATCGCTGCTTCTTTACCCCCATTTGCAAGAAGATGTATTGTGTTGTTCATATAAAATGTCAGTTCTCCATTCTGTAACAAGAAAGGAAATGCATGTGATGAGTGTTCTTTGTTACAATTTTATTACTTCAAGGGAAAACCATGCCATATGTATTTATTTTTTCCCAAACAAAAATTACAAAGGCGGATTATTAAACTTTTTTGAAAAGATCCTCAAGGAAAGGCATCATTTCCATCATTGTTGGTATTGAATTTGTAATGGATCAAACATGAGCATAGAGTTGTAAAATTGTTATCATAATTAATGAAGCCAGCTTGTAATAGTTCTCTTAGTCTATAAAAGTCATGAAAATATATCAATGTAAGGCATTTAAGTCAACACAAAGCCAAATGCACTTGAAACTTAAAAAATTGAGTCAATCCAAGTCGAAGTTGAAGTTCAAAATTCGAAGTTCAAGTTCAAATTGGAGTCAATAGTCATATATCCAAATTAAAGTCAAAGCTAAGTTAATTGAATCAAAGTTATTCAAAAGTTGTGGAAGTCCAAGTAAAAATAAAGTCAAGTCAATATTTTAAAGTGTATCATGTCACGAAATTACATTGATGTAAGTTTGATTGAAATAATCAAGTTGTCAATGTATAGATGTTTGGCTTGGCTAGCTATTGTCACTAGTGTGCATCCATGTTGTAACTAGCCATTCCAACATTAAACAAATTGTATTTGAAATTGTTTGCTAGAACCATTTAGTATTGGGTAAATTTTCATGAAGATGTGAAGTATATTATGATGAAGATCTATTGCAAGAAGAAGGCAAAGTCTTGATGAAGCACAATAAGAGGCAAAATTTGATAGATGCAACACAATCAAGATTAAATAAGAAGAAGAAGAAGACAACTTGGGAAGTGAATAAAGTAAACAAACACCTAGGCACAAACAAAAAAATCAAGAGGTGAGAGAATATTGAAGAGAAAAGAGGCAAGGATAGGGAATAAGGTGGAAGCAATGAAAGGAAGAAGAATGAAGCACCAAGGTAAAAATAAGTAGTGAAAAAAAATTATCTTGTAGAAAAATTGAGATGTAAAAGAAACTAAAATAAATCGATTGAAAATGAAATGTCTAAGAAGTTTGATGATCCTCCTTGATAATGTTTTATGATGTTAAAAAGAAAGGGAATTTGGTTATGGTCATATGTTTAAAATGGCTAGAGCAAATGTATGATGAAATTTTTTGGTATGTACCTGAGACAATTAATGATGTAATATGTACTTGGTGATATGGTTATAAGAAATGTTAAGGCAAGTATACCCATTTTTTATGGTTCATGGCACCAAAAACGATTTGGTAAAAGGATTCATGGTAAGCCAAAAACTGCTTGAGAATATGGTTAAGGATGAACCAATGAAACCCCAAAGGATGTAATGGTTAATGGAAACCCAAAAAAACCTAAGATTTGGTTAAGGGTAATCCAAAGGAAGCTCAAGATGATTCATCACAAGTATTCATTAAAGGGGAGTACGATGGATTAACTCCTACCTATGATTAATAATGTACAAACTCTATGAGGTAGACCACACATAATGTTCACTTGTGAATAAAAAATGAAGACAATGAGAAAAGTAAGGAATGACTATTTCATGGAATCAATTGAGACATTCATGGAGAGATTATGGGAGACAGTCGATTATGCATATCTTTGCACTAAATATCTTATTATGACATATTGTTATGGTTGTCTTAAGCTATATAAAGGAATCAAATTTGCATTGAAAATACACATAGGTGATGAACGATTGAATAGAAATTCCTCTTTTGGGGTTTCTTGG
>JASDQU010106991.1:238268-248924 GCA_032191745.1 Picea mariana | reverse complement strand
TTCAATCATTATTCTTCCATGTTACAAACTTCTATAGAATGCTCTTCCTCTACTTTTCTATGATCCACCGGATCTTTTAATGACTTATGGTTGAGTTTTAATTTTGCATGCGTTAATTAACCATTTGAGAAACTTAGTGAAAGAATGAGGAAAGAAGAGGAATTATGACAGCCATATATACATTTGCAGATCTGAAATGAAATAATAACAGCAAACCATAACACGCAGATTGATAACGGAGTTCGGCACAACTTTGCCTACGTCTCTGGGCCTTTTCTCTGTGGGGGAGGCTTCTTTATTTCTGGTCAAAAGCTCAAAAGTACATCGTTGCAATGCCAAATGGCTACAAGACTGATCTGGTCATGTTCTTCCAGATCTCTAGAACCATGCAAATAAAATGGCACGCAAAACGGACGTCCAGAGCTCCCAGAAATGGTCCAACAGCGTCTCCTCCTCAAAAGCTTTTCTGCCTCAAAATGGCTTTTGCTTGGCTTCTCCTCAGCATAACTCTGCTCTGAATGCCCTTCTATGGCCTCAAACAGGCCTAGGTTATATAGTTGGGAAATTGGTTGCTCATCTCCAACTTCCTCCAAGAATTTAGGCTCCAAAACTGCTCAATAACTCCCAAAAATGGAGAAAATACATTAAAAATGGGTTTAACATTGTTAAAAAACCCAAAATTTAGTTAAAAACCCCACTTTATAGTTATAAATTGGTTAAAATTGGGAATAAGCCCCCTTCTGCTATGTGCACGCCCCCTATTCACGGTCGTATGAGGCTCCATGTGGCCACATCCCAACTGCGCGCTTTTGAAGGGATAAGCCCCCCATCATACGGACACATGGTGCATGGGAGAACCGTGCCCTAAGAAAAATGCGCCCAACAGGTAGTGGCGCCCGCGCCCTCTTGGTCGTTGATCACATGCAGGTGGATAGACCACGGGCTGGGGCTTAGCCCCCAGCCCCCTCCTTTATGCGCACATACCATGCAATATATTTCATATTGTAGGTTTTATATCATAAGCAATAATTTGGTGCATTGGTTATAGGACTATTGTGAAGGCGCTTAGACTTAGTGGTTGGTCATGGGTTCAAAACCCATGGACCCCAAAACTTTTAAAACCTACCACTTTGACTGATGACTGGGTGCCACGTGGCTGCCCATGACTGGGCCACGTGGCACTTTCCCATTTGACGAACAAATGCCACTTGTCAACCATTAACTGGTCCAGTTGCCTGCCACATGTCTGCCTTGTCAGCGAACCTGCCCAATCACCACCAGCCATAGAGTGCCATATCATCTCCTGCACAGTCAGCATGCTGATGTCATCAGCATTGACTTTTTTACCAGTTGACCTTTGACTTTTTCCCTGTTTGGGCTTCCGATCAGAATGCAATAACTTTCGCATACGGAGCCCGTTTGACAAAGTAAATATACCGCCGAAATCAGGAAGACGAGACGGATGCAATGGCGTTAGTTTTATCAGATTCTGAGCAGTTTCATTTTTGAGCATTTTTCAAGCCCTGTCAGGCTTCTGGATCCGATTTCGGATCATTCTATGTATTTGAATTTTCATTTCTCTAACACAACTTAGTTATGGAACAAAAATGCATGTAGAGAATTGAATTCCACTTAAATATCAATGCTAAAACCTCTCCTTATCTTAGATTTTAATCATCTAAGGAGCTAGAGATAGATTTAGAGGTCTTTATGTCTCCTCAACTTCCCTTGGAATCTTAGAGATTAATCATGCTTGGCTCGATCAACTTGTCATGGACATAAATTTTCTCTTGGGGGTTGAAATTTACAATCCATTTTTGGAAATATCTCTATGAGACCTATGATAGTGAAAGGTTCAATAATTTATTTGCACCATAAAATAGGTGTAGTTTAAGGTCCCAAAATGGTCCTAAAAGTTTTGGACCCAAAATCACATAACTCACAATGGTACAAACAAGTTCATTAGTTCGATTTTCCCACACCAAAAGGAAATCAAGAGTGAAGAAACATTATAGTGCTCCATTTTGGGTCATACCTCTCCATTTTTTAGGATTTTGGTCTCCCAAAACTCAAAAATTTTAAAAAAATGACTTTGTTTCTTATCTATGGGGTCTAGACTATGGCTCAAGTTGTTATCTCGAGCATCTAAATCAAGATATCAACTTTTGATTAGCTTCAAGATATGGCCCTTGCTTTAGGCTTTGGGTATTCTTCAAGCTTATTCTTGGATAAATTTCAAAATCTCTACCCAAGAATATGGTAAATATTTATTACCATGTTTACCTTGCGATGCAGGTGAGGCTACACTTTAGAAGTTGTTGAGTTGATTTCTTATGTCTTAAAAAACTTGGTTTCTTCTTCCACTACTACCCTTTATGGTGCTAGTACATTTTTTATTTCTTTCCCACTTGATCTTGGTTGTCATGATTTTCCTAGTCTCCATTTTGTTGACTTTTCATAAGAGATGATATTGTATATGAATATATTATTACAATGATGAGTGTTCCATATATATAGACCATATGGTGACCATCCATTAAAGGATGCATCCCTTGGATAATAAATAACTACATATGTGTGTGTGTGTGTATACTTTGTATTATAAATATCATGCCATATATATATATATAGAAGAATTTATTCYCGATGTTTTTCAAACATCAACACTCCCTCTCAACGAGGGAGACATTCTTCATCATKCCAAAGCTTGTCTCTCTTATTTTCCCAGGCCCTCCTGTGAGGGGGTTAAGCTCGGTCCCGCTTTGATAGCATGTTGAATTTTCATAAGAGATGATATTGTATATGAATATATTATTACAATGATGATTGTTCCATATATATAGAACATATGRTGACCATCCATTAAAGGATGCGTCCCTTGGATAATAAATAACTACATATATATATATGGAAGAATGTCTTCCCAATGTTGTTCAAACATCAACACAACATGTCATCATGACATCCACTACCCTGGGATAACATCTGAAGCCATCACTCCCTCTGAAGAGCGACTACGCCGAGCTTATCCCTGAAGTACTCGAACTTCATCCTTGACAACGGCTTTGTCGACACATCTGCAACTTGCCCATAGGTATCCAAATAATGGAGCCTCATTACTCCCTTCTACACCATATCCCTGATATAGTGATACCTGATTTTGATATGCTTCGATTTAACATGAAACATCGGGTTCTCTAACAACTTTATACAACTCTGGTTATCGCACAAGATACAGGTCGTCTCCATCACAATATCGAATAATCCAGTCAGCAATTTTTGAAGCCACACTGCTTTGCGACTTGTTGCACATGTTGCCACATACTTTGCCTCAGTCGTACTGAGTGATACACATGATTGTTTCTTATTGATCTGTTAAATCATACCCGATCCCAAATTAAAGAAATATCCTAATGTACTTTTCTGGTTTGCAACACTACCGGCCCAATCTGAATCCGAATATCCAAGTAGAATAATCTCATTGTCTACAACATACTTGAGCCCATAATCCACTGTACCTTTAAGGTACTTCATCACATGTTTTATTGCAATCAGGTGAACACGTCTGGGGTCAACCATGTATTGACTCAGGGTGTTCACAGGAAAACATATATCTGGTCATTTATTCGCCAAATACATCAATGATCCAATCATCTTCCTATATAATGTAACATCCACAGTCTTTGAAGTCGTATCCTGCAGCAACCTCATATTTGATACCATAGGTGTAGCCATTGCCTTGCATCTTCACTTTACACAGTAAGTCCAAAAAAATTGGCCTCTAACACAGTTTTACTTTTTTGCACGCTTCCTTTTGACCAGTAGTTGATTCCATGAGCAATCATATTCATAATCAACAAACAACTAGCTCGTGCACTCTCAAGCAACTGAGATAGCATTGATTCTATTCTTGAACAAGAACCATGTATATTCTTGAGGAAGCCATAGGTATTTCATTGATTTACAACATGGCATTTTGGGTATGTAATCTACCTTCACCATCGAATCGATATTGTTCTTCGTGTAGGAACCAATGCACACAGGATCAATACTGCATTTCCACATGAGACACCTCTCCCATGTTTTTCTTTTCTCCAGCACCTAGCCTCACACTGGCTCTCCAGAGTTGCTTCTACAGAGCTCATCATCCATTGGTTGTTATTATTTGACTACTGCACATCACACATAGCAATAGCATTCCTCTCATATGGTATTCAAGATGCTCGTTCCTCCACAATCATCATCAATATATGCATAAATACTACCATGATGGAAAGTCCATGGTAATCTAGTTTTCCATGAATTTTCATCCTCCTCTACGCTTTGAAGAGCCACAACAACATAATTCCACCAATGCAAGCCTACAATAACAAAAACCCAGTCCTTTGGCTCTCTCCATGGACCAAATCCAACACATTTATGATTCTTGGGTTAAAGCTTTGGATGGAGTTTCCACCAATTACCATCCCAATGCCTAGTGAACTTGCAATCATTGCAAAAGTTCTTTATTTGAGCCTTGTTCATTTTGTGTTACTCTTCAACACAATTTTAAGAGTGACCCTTGGTTACATAAAAAAAAAAATCAATAATAAGAACCTGGATATATATCCCAATAGTAAGCTAAATGTCTTTTTTTCTTAAAATGATAACAAACAATAGTAATATTTGCATACTTTTGTTGGTTTTTTATCTTTGAAGCTACAACCCATTCTCCTTTGATTGTTTGCTCAATATTTGTATCCCCATTGGAATGTTTCCCAAAGAGTTGTAGTACATTTATCTTCCTTGGCCATATGAAGAGGTGTTTCCCCTTATTTGGATGTTTCCCTCTATTTGAAATTGTAATACATTCTACTTTGACCTTCTTAGTTTCCATGTCAGTGGCCTTGAGAATGTTACTACCTTATTTGAACATACTATGGTGTAATGGAGATGGAGACCTCTTATTTTTGCTAGAAAAACTCACCGCACTTGAGAAACATCCTTCTTCCATGGTGCTCCCAAAATATCCAAGACTTGAATATCAAGGCCTTACCACAACCTCTATGGGATTTATAATTACTTGGCCTTCCTTGCAAGTTTCTTAGTCATTATAACCTATATTTTTCAACAATATTGAGGCTATAATTTTAGTGTACAATTCAAAACTATTAAATGACTCATATATCAAATTAAATTGAGTAAGGGCATTCAGAGAGGTTCTTACAATACTTGTCTTAGTCAGGGTTTGTGCATTCAATGTAGAGATGGAAGGCTTTGCTCCCCTCCACTTATTCAATAGTTCCTTGGAGTTTGGTCAAAAAAATTTGCAAATTCTCCATTTCTCATAAATTACTTCATGTGTTAATCTACCTCCTCTGGGGATTTAATGAGAAATTTTGTGTTGTTTTTCAATTTGATTTTCAACCCATTAGTTTCCTCTTCCAAATGTTGGACTAGAACATCTCTCTCAATGCTTCATTGTCCACTTGAATCTATTGATTACAATATTTTAACTCGCATGGTCAATGTCTTATGGATCCCACAGACCTAAAAAACTGCCTCGATGCTATAATATCTATAAATTTTCATGGATATTCCATTAGACAACTCATCACAATAGATATTTATTATCTATTTATTATTATATTAATAGTTATACATAAAATACAATGAGCTTTTCTCTATTGTACATATATTACATAGGCCTAATACTTTTATAACACTGAATTCAAATCATCCACAAAAAATGCACCATATAAATCATGGATGCATTGTTTTACCCTAGAGAAATTTGTTTGGGAAAAACTCTAGAAAATGGAAGGACCATGCCTATGCTTTTTTATTAGGATTTAACAATGTAAAAATCGCATAGAAGATTTACCTAGTATGGAATTTAATCTGCAATGTGGCATGTTACAAACTTCTATAAAATGACCTTCCTTATCTAGTCTGCTATGTATTTCACTTCTCTGATGCTACTCAATTGTGAATCATAAATGCTACTAGAGCGCTAAATTCCACTTGAACATTGATGCCAAAACATCTTCCTCGCTTCTCTTTTTATAGTTTAAGGAGTTATTGTTAGGTTTAGATTTTTTGACATATCTTTAGCTGCCCTTGGAATCTTTGAGGCTAGTCATGTTTGAACCACTCAACTTGTGCGGGGGGGGGTGGATTTTTTTCTTAGGAATTTGAATCTCTATCATAACCCATTGTTGAAAATATCTTGACACACTCTACATCAGTGAAAGGTCCAATATTCAGTTTGTACCCTAAAAAGGTGTCATTTAGGGCCCCAAAATGGATTTAGAATATCTAGACCCAAAATCACATAACTTGTAATGGTCCCAATAGGTTCATTACTTTGACTTTCCCACTCCAAAAAGTATCATACCAAGAGTAAAGAAACATTATCGAGATCCACTTCATATCAACTATGGAGGTTAGTAGATGAGTAGACTAAATTTATGCTAGTTTATAGAGTTGTTAGTTTGATAGTAATGATATGTCGATGGGTTTCCATTGTTTGATGGATGTTTGGGTATTGATAGTGGTTTACTTGGGATAAATGGGTGAACCATGCCTCAGATCGAGAGGGAGAGATTAGAGGGAGGGAGAACCATATCTTTAGGGAGATATTGTTTCCAATTCCATCGATTGTCTTCATGATTGTCTCACGCATTTGATTTATTATTTAGCTTGATGGTTTATTGGAATAGGGGATGAGTGTTGGTTGGTGAGAGTGAGTGCCCTAGTTATCTTGAGGATCTACTTGAGGGGTGTCATTGGATATCAGGGAGCATATTTTTCTAGGTGGTGTGGTCATGTCATGCATACATCTTCCACAAAAGAATCCATCATTGATTGGAGAAAAAGGAATCTTAATGGTCATTCAAAATATTGGAGTGTTATATGTAAGTGTTTTATTTTATTCACTCACTTTTCATTCAATGGAAGATTAATTAGCTTGATTTATTGATGTTTGTACTTCTATTGGAAACTTTGTAGATTGGAAATTGAGGGAAGTGATTGTAACATCCTCCCAACACCCCCATCTGTAGGTAGGTCTATTACAATGTGCACATTCATGTCTTTCTTAAAAAAATTCAGGTAATGAAGATGTCAATACTATACACATTTATTGGTTTTGTTTCTTTGTCCCTATATGTAATATCTATTTATGGTACAATAACAAGTTCTAGCCTCCGTTTGATTTTCATATATGTAACCAAACTATAAAAGAATATTGTCAAACATTTTCTTTTGGTTTTCAAACATTTTCTTTTGGTTTTCAAAGCAATCTGTGCCCTGCTCAAGTTGGAGCTCAACAATTTCTTTAATTTTTTATGATGGCCTTTAAACTTCTCTTCATTTTCCTTTTGAATTTGAAGCGTCAAAATATATTCCAATTTATTTTTTCAATTTTTATTTACATTTTAAATTTGATAACTATCTAATTCAACATTCTTCAACTTTCTTGCATATCTCCTTTTCAACTCCAATGGTCATGTCTTCATCTATGATGTTTAGTTCTACATCATGTACATAACTTATTACACTTTCAAATTTCATTTATTGGTTATGATTACGTGACTTGTTTATTCCTGTTATTCGTAAAGGTTCTCCATTTTACTCATATTTATTCTTCTTTAATTTCCTTTCCTTCCCTTCTCTTAATATCTTAACATTTTTATCAGAAATTAGATTGATTTGAAGATAGACTCGGGTAGAACCTACTAAGAAAGATTCGTTAGACCAAATAGTGTTTGTTGAATCAACTCAAGTTGACTAGCATGCGTATGTTAGAGATACGAGATTCGGTCGATGAAATTGACATGGAATGGATATAGATCGAGATTCACTGTTAGTAGTATTGTTTTATTCAAGGACATGTGTCAATGATAGGTTTCTCTATGTGTCATGCATAGATAGGGAGTTTTTCTACTAGACACTTGGTGTTAGCTATCATGTGAAGTTGAACTATTGTGTCACTGAAATGGTTCAAGAATACAAATGGTTGATAATTGGCTCTTGGAGATGGCTCATAAGAAGGTGGACTACAATAAGGAGTTAATTCTAGCCGATTAGAGGATTGAGTGATTAGTTGTTCATTGAAAAAGTGGATTGAGGGATCGCAACCCAAGAGTAGAAAAGATGGATTTTTCCTCGAGGAAAGAAATGCTTTGACTATGATTACTAAGAGTGACATGCATTTTACATATCCCTCTAGATGGGAAGTCCTAAATGCCATGCATATTGCATATGTAAACATGCATTGGTTGATATAATCTATTTTTGAATTGATTTTGGATTTTTTACATGAAAGAGGGGGGTTGTCTTTATTACAAGAACATTGTTGTATTATGTGATGAATATTGTTTCTGATTATGACTTGTTCATTGTTTTGTTATTGATTAATAAGGAAGTAACTATAGGCCATAGTATTCACAAGACATAGTCATTTTTTTTATAATGGAATCAATGGTGTAGATATCTTAAGAAATTCTAACATGTCTATTGGAAAAAAAAATCGATTTGGTATCAGAGAAAAGTTCTTGTTTCCTAAGGAGTAATAGTGAAAATCAGACTTGGATATTTGTTGAGTAGGAGATATTATTTCCTAATATAACCCATATTTAGGTCCAATCCAAACTAATATGTAATACGACCATGAGATCGATGAAGGAAAACTTATACTTGGAAAAATAGAGTCAAGGATAGAGGGGATTGCATACCTACTACAAGATTTGATTTGAGTGATGGCCAAAAATGATAAATATTGAGAAAAGGAAACTTTTGATAAAGATGTAAACTAGAGATTCTTATATGAACATGGAAGGAACCTTTCATTCAAAATGTTAACCTCAAATTTCCATAATCCCTTTAAAAGTCGAAGCTAAAATGGAGATAAAGTCTTATGATGATGAGATGGAACCTACTTGACTAAGTATAATTATGTTGAGGTAACTTGAAGTATATTTTAGTTGTGATGGGTTCGCAAACAAAAAATACTTATGTCAATCCACTAAATATGGAGGGATATTGATTTTTTTGTCGTAAATTTCTTGTAATCATAGATTTCTTACTAAGCAAATCAAGTTCAAACACATTGGAAGGAGTTTAAGGCACTTGTTAATACCCAGTGCTATCCTATAGGGTATGAAGAACAACAAGACTTCAAGTGGAAAAATTGTACATAGAGACATGGACAAGGAGTTCAAGAATATACAAAAAGAAGTGCATCCACATGGGTATTGACTAATTTGACAAGGAGGTGATGATGAAGTACGTCAGTAGATTATTTATCCACATCAAAAAAGAGGTGGTCCTTTATTAAATCATAACCCTTGAGAAGAAATTCAAAAAGGTCGTGATATTGAAAGAAAAAATGGTAAGATATACATTGATAGAACAAGCTCTTTCAAAACAGTGGGAAAGAAAACATGAAAAGGAAAATGGAAGCAGAAGGGAAGGAAGAAATTTTCCAATGCTATGTAAGACTTGCATTAGTGAGCATCATAAGAAGGATGGTCATAGCAAGGAAAAGTGGTGGATATTACATCTTGATTTTATTACTAAGAGATAGACTAAAAATATATTATTGAAGTTTCAAAAGGTTGAAGGTAAGGAAATAGGAGCATCAGATGTTTATGACAAAGTTTTGTTAATGGATCAGTTGAAAAAAAATGATATACAAAAATGTAAGATCGTTGAGATTAAAGCCCTCACTAAAGTGGAGAAGTAAATTTATGTTTTTGGGAAGAGGTTCTTAGATGCAATGAGGGAGAAGTTGTTCCATGTAAAGATGCAACTCAAGAAGACAATGGTAGTAAATGATAGAACTTAATTTCTAAAAAATTGGTAAGACAATGAGGATTGAAGACCGGTATGCACCCTAAACCATATCCTTTGAGGTGGTTACAAAAGGATGAATAGTTGCAAGTCACTATCCACTATAAGTTCAAGTTTGTATTTCAAATCATTTGTGGATGAATTGTAGTGTGATTTTGTTCCATCATATATTTGTGAGGTTGTCTTCAATAGTCCATATAAGGGTTAAAGAAGTTATTTTCTTGAAAAGAGACAACAAATGAAGGTTGATGAGGAAAGCATTGTCTAAACTCATCAATATCTACATAGTAAGAAGACAATATCCTTGATTTATGTTAATCATATGAAGATATTGATTAACAACAAGAAGAAATTTGTTGTGCCGATTGTAAGACCCAAGGGGAATAAAATTGTAGAGATAAGGTCAAAAGAGGGGATTGGTATCTTAATGGAACAAAAAGGAGACTTGATTTGACTACTAAGCAAATATAATTTTTTTGTAAAACCATGGGAATTGCCTCTTAAGATGCCAATTAAGCATAAGCTTCAATTGTTGCAAGAGTCATCATTTCCAAACCTTGTATTGTATTTAACCTTCTATTATGGAGAGTGAATAGATAAAAAGACATATTCATGAATTGTTGGATAAAGGGATTATTAATCCTAGTGTGTCCCCTTGTGGATTTTTGATGGTATTGGTTCCAAAGCAGGATGAGACTTGGTGAATGTGTATTGATTTCAAAGCACTCGATAAAACAATCGGAGGTTGTTTGAATGGTTTGTAATTCCATTTTGGATTAATAATGTGTGGTTGATGAATAAAATTATTAGATTTTTAATTGA
>JASDQU010106991.1:224261-237932 GCA_032191745.1 Picea mariana | reverse complement strand
AGTTTCTTTGGATCAAGAAGAAAAAAAAATAACCTTTGACATTTCAAAGAAGATGATTTGTGATGCACTTGTGTTAGGACTTCCAAATTTACAAAATCCTTTTGAGATTGAAGTTGATGCATCTAGTAATGCCATGGGGGTTGTGTTCATCTAGTGGGAAAAATGATTTCTTATTATTTGGAAGCCTTCAATGGATCAGTGTTAGGGAATCCTACTTACAACATGGAGTTGTTATCCTCGCATCATGAATTGAAGCATTAGAGAGCTTACATTATAGGGAAGGAAAAGGAATCTACACCTACCATGTCATGTACCCATAMTCATAAAGACACCATCATCATTATTTTGTTGTGTAGATATATGATTTCATAAGTTTAATGTGTTGTTATGTAACATTTCCATGAAATGTATTTAATGAACTTCTAACAATTACAAATAGTCAAAGTATTCCATCAATATTCATCTTCCCAACTCCGAGGTGGATAAGTTTTATTTTCACCTTCATGATCATGACAAAAGAATATGAATCCTTTGGATTTCTCCAAATTATATCCATATTACTTCATACACCACAATCATAATTGGCAGTATAACATATGCACATACAAMTAGCACAAAATTACAACAAATATTATCCTTGGCAATAAAACTTAAGGATTCAAAGGGTTACTCCTTGCAAGGCAGCCATTGTCTGTGATATGAACATTGCACCTAGGAGAAATAATATTTTATAAGACTACCAATGTTATTTAGCGGCACTGGTGACCTAAAACTTTCATTGATTGCATCACTCTAAATTATGAAAGAATCTAGAAATAAGGAAATTGAATCATACTTGCACAATAGAAGAATGAAGGTAAAATTTGTGAGGTATAATATTTGCACCGAGAAGGTTCACAGTTATATACAAAATTTCACAATTCACTCTTGGAATCATTCCATTCACTATAGAGATAGCATTAGATTACATGAATAAAGTGTTAGGTGCAAAGAATAGAAGTACCAATCCCATTATGCTTAAAGATAATACTTTAGTGCAACGCTTCCCATGACTAGGTTGTTATTTCACTTATAGAGGCTTTCAATTCCTTCATAATTAAAAATAAAAGGATTTCCCATGATTTGTATGTGATTTAGCTTACCAATATTTTCAATACATTCAAGAATACAATAAATAATGATACTTATAACCGGGTTGCAAATTCACTTCKTAAGTAACCAACTCATTGATTAACACTAAGAAAAKTAAATACCCTTGTCTAGGCAACATTTTCACTTGTTAAACAAACCAAACATTTTTACACTTAGAGTGAATAAAGTGTCATTGGATAGGAATTGATTTTTCTTCTTAAGCATTATACATTTATGTAAATGCAAAGAAAAWCAATTGCCCATGGATAGGCATAGATTTCTCTCTTCCTAATCATTCAAAACGCTTATCAACATAGCAACTTGCTTACCCACAGTTAGGCAATCATTATCTCAACACAAGCAATAAATATTTATATAGATACGGATCAAATTTCCCATGGTTTCCAACGATTTCTCTCTTTTTWAAAAACAACATTTATATGTATATGTAGAGTAAATTGGTTACCCATGGATAGGTGTTGATTTCTCTCTTCCCAAGCAATAAAAATTATACCCATAGAGAAAATTGTTTGCACATGTTTGGGAAATAATCTCTCTCCTCAAGAAATTAAATTTTAATATAAACATAGAAAATCACTTGTCTTTGATAAAGAATACCAGAAGTCCAACCTCCTAGCCACTAATGGCAATCTATAGGAATAATTTCAATTTATTAATCCATAAAACATATTGAATATTATAGTCAATGTATATAAATCATTTCCATAACTTATCTGTGTTGAAGATTGAATGCCAAGCAATTGTCTGAGACGGAGCAATATTCCACCCAATCGTAGGTAGTCCTCTATGGACACCACCCCTAGCCAAGTTATGATTCCACCAAGGTGAAGAAGAATGATGTAGAATTATCATGGAAAACTCTCCATATCAAGAGAAATAAGATTATTAACCAAGTATCTCACTACTGAGTTCTTGTAAACATGATAGCTCTTTGGTACCCACAATACGTGCCCCACACAACACAAGGAGAGTTTTTCCTTCTCTTCTCAACAGTACCTCAGAAGTCCCTCCCTTAAGTGTTCTTCAATGTGGGCATAGAAACATCCAATTTATTTTCCTTAACTCCAACGTATGTTTTCTTATTTCTCGGTTCTTATCGAGGGTCTAATGGATTCCTTTCATGTTTGTTTAATCACATAATATGGTAGCCCTCTTTCCAAGAAAAAAAAATATGTTTTCCTCTCTTCCTTTTTCCCCAAAAAACATCTCCCCTTTCCTATTTGAATTTTTATTCTTTTCATGAGTGATATATGGTGAACAAGAGTCATAAACCAACTTCCTTTTGTAGGGGACAGATTTCTCATAATATAGGAGGTGATGGCTTAGATTGGAGTTGGTTTCATCCACTACTCTTATGTCCAATTTGGACTATAGGCTAGGGTCAATAGAGTGAATGTTAATGACAAGATGAGTAGGAAAGTGACATGTGATTCTAGGAGAGTACAATTCCCTTCGACCCCCTCACATTTTCCCTATTTTGGTATCACAACCCCTTTAGATGCTCATGCTCAATCATCCTTGGCTCTTTTATTAATTGCAAAATAGAAATATTTACAAGTGTTCAAAGTATTAAAATCACCATGGCATGTATTCCTCATGGTGTTAAGTCAAGTATAGTACTAAAATATCCATGTAGAAAAAAAATTTAAAACGTGACTAAATACAAAGTATTCAATAGGGCAGAAACTATGACATTACATACTACAAGTCATTGCAATTCTTATAGATTAAGTCAGAACTAGTGAGATAGACCAAGTGGGTGTATTTTCTGCAACAATTTAACATTGTCATCAATCACAAGGGGGTTACAAACAATATTTTTAAATTCCTATCTAGAATAGTTCCCATTACCATTATGCAATTACAAACTTTTTCGTTTGAAAACATGAAGATTTAGTGTGAAAGAGGAGGATTTCATATAATTATAGTAGATTTGCAACAAGGAGTGAAGAAACTTGACTATCATTTAAATGATGGCTTGATGTACAAGGATGATAATTTATGTGTCAATCAAGTGTAGCTCGAGTGGTTGTGATGAAAAGTTGTTACCCTCCCCATCCATATTCAAATCCCACTTTGTGATATGTTTTCTCTTAGCGAGTTGATTATTGATGAGCTATATATGATATATTCATGTGTTGTTTAACTACACGTGTGCCCTAGACAATCTAGGGTTTATCTTAGGCGCCATCCTTCGAATGAGGGGAAGTGCTCAAGATGTTTCCCCTAGGATATATTACTCTAGAGAGAAAAAAAAAATGAAAACCGTATTGGGGAGAAATTCATATTCCTAGAGTAGTGGGACATTTTGGAGTTGGGAAGACATTTTCAAACTTGAAAATGTATGTGTACTACAAAACATGTCAATGTATTGCAAAATTCATTCGATCATGTGTATTTTTTTATGTTAAAAATTGCTAACATTAAGTTGGGATTGTATACTTCTTTGTGTATGAGTGGCAATGGGTGATTCGAATTGGATTTACGCAAGAAAAATTGGTTATCAGCACAGGATCTACGATGATCATTATTAGCAAGGAACAAGGTTATGGATGAGTAAGGAGACCAAGTTGTTGGCGTGAAGGGCCCCATGCCAAAGCAATCAATGTCCATGCTTGCATTTAATTAAATTGTAAGTCAAGGACATGAGATGTAAGGTTAAGAAAGAATAATATTGTAAAAAAAAAACATGTATTAGAAAATAAAACAACATGGGACCTCTTCCCTAATGTACAAGAAAAATAAAAGTGATAGGGAGGAGAAACGAGCTTGGGGGAAGCTGAAGGGTTGGGGACACTTGACCTTCCAGCTGTTACACACCAAATTCCCACACTACTAAGTGTTGATTTTTTGCACTTAAATGTCGCAACTTTTTCATCATATGGGAGTACTTGTCATGTTCCCTAGACATGATTGATGAGGAATACATCATTTGGAGGTTGAAATGTTACTTTTTACCTTGATATTTTGACCTTGTTTGAGTGTCATTGCTCCCTTGTCCATGTATAGGGTGCAATCAACCCTTGGCATTGCTCCTTGCTCAGTTATGAGGGAGCGATATCATCACCATGTTCTTAGTGTTATGGGAGCAATGAAGAGGTTACAACTATACCACCTTTTTCTAAGGGAAAGATCTGGGAAGATTAAGGTTTTTTGGGTCAAGGATTCGAGTCATATCTCTTGGATCCATATTACGAGAACTCAATATTCATTTGATAATCGAAATCCCAACTTATGGAGCTAAATCCTCAACCATCTTCCCAAAATATCCCAAGGTTTTGTGCCTCAAACTCCTATATAATGGAGGTGATTCTTGGGTAAAAGGGGTGAGAGAGAACTTCAGAGCATCATACCTATATTATTGTGGCATTCAAGGGATGGAAAGGAAATCTTGAAGGAACATTAGCGCAATGTCATCAGGGTTGTAAGCTTTTCCATGTTTTCCATAATATAACTTGGCCTATTCCCCTCATGTTTATGTTGTTCAGTTCAACATATGCATGTTTATATTTTCCTAATTCAAACATAGATGAATCCGTTTTTTCTTAAAAATACATTGTGGAGGAAGGATTTTCTCATTTCTTGCAAGACTACTTTCATACTAGGAGCTTGGAGATCAAAAAAAGGAATCCAAACTAAGAGATGGAGCAGCAAGGACAACCTATTGGAAAGAGGTAGGCTATCTATATTTTTATTATTCCTCTCTTATGATTGTATTTATGGGAATATAGAATATATAGGGGAAAGTAGTACACCATTTGTTTCCTTCTATCTTCAGTCAAAGGAAACCTGACCCAAGGGGGGTTTCACATGTCCACAGGGGGAACTTTTCCACAATAGAAATTGGTGACTCCACTGGGGAAAGTTATCTTTAGTCTTTCCTTGGTATTTTCTAGCCCTTTGAGTCTTGCTTGTTACTTGATCTTTTTTATTTTGATGCTTCTTATTTGATCTCTCCCCTTCCCATTTCATCATTGGGAAGTTCTTTGAGCCAAACACCTGACCCTATCTCAAATCTGGGCAAAGTTTGTGTTTTTTAATATTTTTACAGGATTCATCGCCCCCCTATAAATAAGTACAGAGTGATAAAACCATGATTATCCCTCCTTGTCAGTGTATTTAGGAGCGATAATACCCTAATCATCACCCTGTCTGCATAGTTACAGGGGCGATAGTTTTTTTCAGGATGAATTTTGAGCTTGTTTTGCCTCTATTTTGTCATATTTTTGTCTTGGGCCTCCTCATCAAAGCCTCTTATTTCCATATGAGGCTTTGATTGCTTAGGATCCAATTGTCATCATTAGCTTAATCATCTTTGAGTCTCTTTTTCTTTTCGATTTTGTTTGAATGTACATCACCWTCTTGGGTTAACTATGATCCTTAGATTGTGTCTTTGGAATATTTGGCTTGAATCTCACTTATTGTTGATCTGTAATGTTCTAAACTTCGTTTCAAAGTTCTGAAAATGATCTTTCTAATTTGCATTCAAATCTATTTTTCGAATTGAAAATTGCACTCATATTTTAGGCTTTTGTTTGTTTATGACCTATTATAAAATCGGTTTCTTGTTTTGAGTGGCAAGAATTGAGAAATTTCTTTCATTTGAGTTATTTTGATGCTTGTTGACCTACTTGATTGCATTTTTTGGTTTGCATTATTTTGTTGTGTGATCCTTTATGTTTTCATTTAGTCCTTTCCATCTCATGTGAAAGAGAGAACAAAAGAAGTTGCATTAAAAAATTTAATTGCATTTGAAAGCATTGGAAAACCAAAAAGTGATTGCATTCTAGTTAGTGGGTGGAGCGTTTTTTAGCTTGATTGTATCCTATAGTTTCTTTGACTCATATATCAAACACATTTTGCATTCAAAGAGTAGTTCGTGTTTCTTTCATTGAATTTTACGTTTTTTTCTTTGCTTAATACATCTTGCTCCTTTCTATAGATAGGCTTCATCGAAACTAAAGATTGCATTCCATTCATTTTTTCTTTTGAAGTCTTCTTGGAGTCATAATGAAAACACCATATAGTCCACTTCCATTTGCTTTTTTCATTAACAACAACCATAAAAGGAACAAGGTACCTAATCTAAAATCAAATAGACTTTTTCTTTATTAGAAAATGATCACAAGTCTAGGTTGTAGGGCCTTGGTTGTAGTGTGAAGAGTAAATTCTCCAAGCCCACTGAAACAAAACTAGGAACACTAATGAGCAAAAATCCATTAGTAGCGTGAAGTGTTTGTTGGTAAAGATCCTCTAACACATGAGTAAAGTGGTAGGAGAAGCCAAGAAGAGTGCTTGGACCGGTCCAACCACTCTCTCTTGGTGGGGTTATGCGATTCAAGGGAGAAATATTAGTAATGGCAAGTCCTGAGGGTGACACCACTATCTGAGTTGCTTCATGTCTAATACATTTTTCTTACATTCCCTGTCCATTTGTAGAATCCCTCTCCCACGACTGTTCCACCCAAGCACCAAGCATGAAGTGGCAGCCCTAGTTGCTTTTCCTAGGTTACCTTCCCAGGTGACTGCAGTGGTGGTACTATCACTACATGAGACAAACGTACAACACACGATTTTGGATCCTTAGGAGTGTACTTGGTTATGCCTAGTACTTGCACCTCTGAAAGTCCATTACGGATTAGTTGTGGGTAATTGTCTCTCGTTTCTTCATTGACGTCCTCATCTCCCATCTCCAAAATATCCTTACTTCCTTTCTCTTTGTTACAAGAGAGTTGTTTTCTTTCTCTTATCTTATAAGGACTTTGGTAGTGTGTGCTTTTTGATTTAGCAGACCCTAGGTTGAGTCTGTGTCTATGGAAATAGTTTCGGAGCCTGCCAACCAAGGAACCCCTTTGCACAGAGATCCTTGTCGTTTTCCTTATTTTGGAAATATTGGTCCTCCTTACATTGTTGCATTGAGTCTTCATGGATTCACTATAGGGTTATTGGTATGGTTGTTTTCCACTCTGGTGATCCCAAATTCCCCTAGTGCCTTGAATGCAAGCCCTCCACCTCAAGAAAATCAACCTCATATTGACCCTTTTCCTTCTTTACCTATTAGGTATTTTTCCCTTTCTTCGTCCAGGCCTGGTGAAAGTCATGATGCTAGTAACTAGGCAGCTAAGAATGAGAAGAAAAGGAGTAAAAAGGAGAAGCAAAATAAGCAACCTGACAATCAACCAGCCATTGTTAATCATGTTGGGAGTGTTGATAATGTTGAGAAGACTAAGAAAATAGGTCACAAACCCAAGTTCCCTTGCAGGATTTGTAAGGGTGATCACCTTCTTAACCATTTCCCTCGTATTCTTAAGGTTTTAGAAGTGTGGTCTCAGGGTTCCCCACAACCCATGTTAGCAACCTTTGTGGGTCATGCTAGTGATGGTCTATCGACCGGTAATAATAAGGTTGGGGGTAAAAAAGGTAAAGTCAAGTTTCCTTGTAAGTTATGCAAAGGAAGTCATTGTGCCTACCATTTCCCTTATATAGAGGAGGCTTCACAATTGTTGGAAGACAGTGTCATTTCCCAACAACAACCTTTAGTTGCTTCCCCTACCCAACCTCTAGTTGATGAAGTGGTCAATATGATTCGATATTTGGTTGACCCCACTCTTCCCTTGGAGAGTGAGTTGAATACCACTAATGTTTTCTTTGTCAGTTCAGATTGTTCTGGACAAGGAGACATCCCGTCTGTTTCAATGGAACCCCCTCCAAGTATTGAGGTCATTTCCTTTTATTGGAATAGTCTAACAGAACCTCGTCTTCCTTCAAGTGTCCCTTTCCAAATAATTCTGCAAGTTGACAAGTAAATATATCACACTATCGTAAATGAAGAGGCCTCTCTTAGTATTTTATCCTCAACTTCTTGGCAAGATTTAGGTTCTCCTGAGCTTGTGTCGACCACTAATCATCTACTATCTTTTATTAGAATACCTAGTGAACCTTTATCGATCCTTCCTTAGCTTCCCATCACCTTAGGAGGGAAAACCATATGTATTGATGTCATGGTGATCCAAGGGCCCTTGGATTTTAATTTTCTCCTTGGACGGGACTATGTCTATGCTATGAAAGTTGTAGTTTCCACACTCTTTCGAGTGATGCATTTTCCTCGTGATGGGAGCATAGTGACCATCGATTACCTTTTGTTTGTTAGTCCTAATCATTGTATGACTTTTGACCATCCGACTTCCCTGAATGTTCCTTACATTCAAGTGGTTTCTCCCCCGCCATGGTTTCTCCACCGCCACAGGTCAATTATGTGGCATTATCTCTAATGCCTTCAATT
Organism: Picea mariana; assembly: GCA_032191745.1. Lineage (NCBI taxonomy): Eukaryota > Viridiplantae > Streptophyta > Pinopsida > Pinales > Pinaceae > Picea > Picea mariana. The sequence continues at coordinate 229,498 of JASDQU010106991.1, read as the reverse complement.
TCTAATGAGAAGGATCCTCTCGTTGTATGTTCATCTTCTTTGGATTTAGATCTAGCAGATGACATGGTAACTCCCTCGCTAGAGACATTGGATTTTTTTCTTCCCCATGTTGATCTGAATTAGTTTTTTAACATGTATTCCTTCTAGATCATTGTTCTTATGTCTGATGAAGACCTCTTGGAATTCATGATCAAGGACCATGAGCATATTACCCTTTCTTTGTCAATCTCGTTAAAAAATGAAATAGACCCCCCTCCAATTGAGTCAAGTCTTCTACTAGATCTAGTACTTGAATCTTCCTTTCCTTTGTCTGTGTCAGTTGATACTCTTTCTTCCTCCCTCTTTGGTGAACCTATTAATATTCCTATTAGTAGTCATGAGTCCAATCGGGTGCATAAGAAGAGTCGAAGGATGAAACGAAGCTTGGGGGGCATGTCTCCATCCTCTGGACATCATGTTGGAGTTAAGCTGCTAGCTTTTTTCAATCATGTTGGGGGAAAAGTACCAACCTTTGGACATCATGTTGGGAAGAAAACCCACTAATGGGTATCACCTGAGCATAGTTCATATTTGGTTTTAAGCTCGTTTAAAAATGAAACCAACCCCCAACATAGCTTATTTTCTAGTTTCAAGCTCGTGTAAAAATGAAACCAACCCCGAGCATAGTTTATTTTCTAGTTTCAAGCTCACGTAAAAAAGAAACCAACCCCAAGCAAAGTTTCATATGATAGTTTCAAGCTCATGTAAAAATGAAACCAAACCTGATTAAAGTTTCATTTTCAGTTTCAAGCTCGTGTAAAAATGAAACCAACCATGAGCACAATTTCATTCTATGTTTCAAGCTCGTTAAAAAATGAAGCAGACACCTCGAGCAAAGTTTATTCTCTATTTCAATCTCATTAAAAAATGCAAACACCAGATTGTCTACTTAATGGCCATTGCAGTTATGCTTGACGCTAGCCATTCGCATTACGTTGCTCCCATTTTTGCAGTTACCCTCTAGAGAAACATGCCCTATCACAACCATTGATCAGGATTTGTTCCACCCATTGGAACTTAGTTTCATGCCACTCATTCTCTCTACATAAGCTCAGTTTGTGTTCCTTCTTGTGCTCGTAAATACATGAGAATAAGTTACTGAGTATACTTTTATGAATTTGTTTTTCTCATAAAAACTATATGAAAAGAGAACTCTTTGGAGTATCCTTTAATCTCTTTTCAGACTCTCTAAACATCAATATATTTCCGAGCAGGCTTGTTTCCTTTCACACTTGTTAAAAAGATTTGAAAGGGCGTCTATTCGATGTAACTTTAACCCTTCTTCGGATTGGATGGACTAATTATGAAAAATGAATACTCTAGTCAACCTAGGCTCGAAGAGTTCTCCCTTGTATTTTTTTATACCTTTTTAGGCTCGAGGGACTAAATTTACAAAAAAGAACACCTTTGGAGTCTTCTTTAATCTCTTTTCAGACTCTCAAAACGTGAAAAGACCGTTGATTTTACCTTCTTTAGGGTCATGAAATTATATATTGAAGGACCCATAAGGGATTGAACCCCTCCTTTATTAGGTTCATTAAACATATGAAGAGGGACTTGTCGAATATTATCTATATCGAGCATATGTTATCCTCCTCATGCTCATTAAAAAATAAATAGGTACTCATTGTTCATGGTGTGGGGGGAATTTGAGGGAAGTGGGTCAGTTTTTTGAAAGCATTATGGCATTTTTTTCTTGTCTCCCTTGAACATGGTACATGTTTGCGTCTTGTCTCACAGTTGGGTAATATGCTTGCCTCTAAGTCATACCAATCCCATGAATCACTTTACTCCATCGCCCTATCCAAAGAGTGTCTCGGTCATTGTCACACTATGTTTTGTTCCATGCCTCATTGAGTCAATGCTACCAAGTCATTTTTCGTTCCTCAAAATGTTCAAGGGAAGTTTCATCCTACAACAACCACTCTACAATATCATCGAATTTCATCTTCCTGACAGTTTGTTCTCATTTTGATCTATTTTCTTACATCAATTTCATGTCGATGATGTGGGATACATCAATGCCCTCCTTTGACGAGTCTGTTCCTATCAACTTTAGCACATTATCCGAAAATTGGACTTAGAAACTAGTTGGTACCTTGGAAGGTTTCTTTGCTTTCAACAGTTCAAGACAAAGACCCTGGGAACCCCTTAGGTGCCTAATTTTGTTACGTTCTTTCCTAGGTTGTGATAGAGATTATTTGAGTCCTTAGCAGATTCCAATATGGTCATCATGTTGGTAATCTCACTGATATGTATGTTTTCACATAGATCCACTTTGTATTGGTCTATGGCTATGTTTTTTTCATATCATAGCTCCATCGTGTATTATTTTGTGGCTACAACGTGATCAAGTCATGGAGATATGGATCCACGTTGTATTTTTGTTAGTACTTTCATGGATCCGCAATGTATTGGTCAACGGCCATGCTTTGAGTCAGTTTATTCTGAGTATGGGTATGTCTACCTTGGGGTTATTCCATATATATTGTTTGATGGTTGTTTGCAACTTTCGCCCAGCTCTCCTATTCCAGTGCCTTTTGCACACATGTTTGTAAAGTATTTCGGCCATCGATTTTTCTTCTGACCTCATACTTTAGGGGGAATCCGTTACACACCAAATTCCCACACTACTAAGTGTAAATTTGTCACACTTAAATKTCGTAACTTTATCATCATGTGGGAGTACTTGTCATGTTCCCTAGACATGATTGATGAGAAATACATCATTTGGAGGTCGAAATGCTACTTTTTTACCTTGCGATTTTGACATTGTTTGAGTGTCATCGCTCCCCTGTCCCTGTATAGGAAGTGATGAACCCTTKTCATTGCTCCTTGATCAGTTATGAGGGAGCGATATCATCGCCCTATTCTAAGTGTTATGGGAGCGATGAAGAGGTTACAACTAGGCCATATTTTCCTAAGGGAAAGATTCAGGAAGATTAAGTTTGTTTGGGTCAACAATTTGAGTCATATCTCTTGGCTCCATCTTAGGCAAACTCAATGTTCATTTGATAAGCCAAATCCCAACTTATGGAGTTAAATCCTCAACCATCTTCTTAAAATATACCAAGGTTTTTGTGCCTCAAACTCCTATATAATGGAGGTCATTCCTAGGTAAAAGGGGTGAGAGATAACTTTAGAGCATCATACCTATAGTATTGTGACATTCAAGGAATGGAAAGGAAAGATTGAAGGAACACTAGCGCAACGTCATCAGGGTTGTAAGTTTTTCCATGTTTTCCATAATATAACTTGGCCTATTCCCATCATGTTTATGTTATTCAATCCAACATATTCATGTTTATCTTTGCCTAATTCAAACATATATGACTCTATTTTTTCTTAAAAATACATTGTAGAGGAAGGATTGTCGCGTTTCTTGCGGTACTACTTTCATACTAGGAGCTTGGACATTAAAAACAAGGAATCCATACTGAGAGTTGGAGCAGCGAAGATAATTGATTGGAAAGAGGTAGGCTATCTATCTTCTTATGCTTCCTCTCTTCTGATTGTATGTATGGGAATCTAGAATAGATAGGGGAAAGTAGTACACCATTTTTTTCCTTCTATCTTCCGTGAAAGGAAACCCAACCCATGGGGGGTTTCACCTGTCCACAGGGGGGGATTTTCCACAATAGAAATTTACAAAGGGGAATCTATTAGTATTTTGTCCTCAACTGCTTGGCAAGATTTAGGTTCTCCTGAGATTGTGCCAACCACTATTCATATACTAGATTTTAATAGAAGACCTAGTGAACCTTTAGGGGTCCTTCCTCAATTTCCCATCACCTTAGGAGGGAAAATTGTCTGTATTGATTTCATGGTGGTCCAAGGCCCCTTGTATTTTAATTTTCTCCTTGGATGGGACGGTGTCTATGCTATGAAATATGTATTGTCCACACTCTTTTGAGTGATGCATTTTCCCCATTATGGGAGCATAGTGACCATCGATCAACTTTTGTTTATTAGTCATGATCATTGTATGATTTTTTACCATCCAAATTCCCTAAATGTTCCTTACATTCAAGTGGTTTCTCCTTCGCCACAAGTCAAATATGTTTCATTATCTTCCATGCCTTCAATTTCTAATGAGAATGAGCCTCTCGTTGTATGCTCATATTCTTTGGATTTATATCTGGCAATTGACATGGTAACTCCCTCGCTAGGGACATTGGAGCCTGGTCTCCCCCTGTTGATACGAATGATTTTATTGACATGTATTCCTTCCATAGCAGTGCTCTTCCATCTAATGAAGACCTCTTGGAAGCCATGGTCAAGGACTATGAGCATAGTTCTCTTCCTGTGTCAAGCTCAATAAAAAATGATACAGATAACTATGAGCATAGTTCACTTTCTGTGTCAAGCTCATTAAAAAATGAAACAGATAGCCATGAAAATAGTTCGCTTTTTGTGTCAAGATCGTTAAAAAAATAAATGGATAACAATGATCATAGTTTATTGTTTATGCCGATCTCGTTAAAAAATGAAACGGACCCCCCTCCAATTGAGTCGATTCTTCTATTATATCCAGTGCTTGAATCTTCCTTTACTTTACCTGTGTCAATTGGTCCTCTTTCTTCCTCCCTCTTTGGTGAATCTATTCCTATTCCTATTAGTATACAGGAGTCTAATCGGGTGCAAAAGTTGAGTCGACGTACAAAATGAAGCTTGGGGGACATGTCTCCAGCCTCTGGACATCATGTTGGAGTTAAGCCGCTAGATTTTGTTGATCATGATGGGGGTAAAAGTACCAACATATGGACATCATGTTAGGAATAAAACCTGCTAATGGGTATCACCTGAGCATAGTTCATTTTTTGTTTCAAGCTCGTTTAAAAATGAAACCAAAACCCCGAGCACAGTTTCAATCTTTGTTTCAAGCTCGTGTAAAAATGAAACTAGCCCCGAGAATAGTTTATTTTCTAGTTTCAAGCTCGCATAAAAATGAAACCAACCTCGAGCATAGTTTATTTTCTAGTTTCAATCTCGCATAAAAATGAAACCAATCATGAGCATAGTTTATTTTCTAGTTTGAAGCTCACGTAAAAGTGAAACCAACCTCGAGCAAAGTTTCATTTGATGGTTTCAAGCTTGTGTAAAAATGAACCAACCTCGAGCAAAGTTTCATTTTCAGTTTCAAGCTTGTGTAAAATGAAACCAACCCTGAGCATAGTTTTATTCTCTGTTTCAAGCTC
>JASDQU010106991.1:192969-213883 GCA_032191745.1 Picea mariana | reverse complement strand
AGACAAGGTGTGGCTTTACCTCAATAAGGAATTATTACAAGGAGCAATGAAGAAACTCAAGCCCCTTAGATACAGAACATTTAACATCATTGAGCAAATAAATGAGAATGATTTCATGTTAAAACTCTTTTTTTATATGTAGATCAACGTGATGGTGAATGTCGAGTACTTAAAGTTGTTTGAACCCTCCCTGTTGGATGAAGAAGAGGTCTATCAAGTTCTCCCTAATGTTAAAGACTTTGCACCAGTGCAATGGTGAATGTGGAGTACTTAAAGTTGTTTGAACCCTCCCTATTGGATGAAGAAGAAGACCATTAGGTTCTCACTACTGTTAAAGCAGTTGCAATGCTCGCTCTGTAAGATTTGAAGGAAGACATAGTTTTGCAACATAGGGAATGGATAACTAATAGAGGATGGAAAGAGATGTGGCATATTGGTATCAAATGACAGACTCCAAGGAAGCCAAAGTCGCATCAAAAGAACCCAATTGCAAACAAGTTACCTCACCTATCAATGGCAGTGTTTGGGAACCAAAAGCCTCTCAATGGGAAGGTGTTATTATAATTGAATCCACTCAAGAACAATTGGCTACCGACGTAGGCTCTACAATGATCAACACATACAAGGCAAAAGGCTACATATGAGGAGAAAGACCAAGTTGTTGGCATGAAGGGCCTCAAGCCATCAAAATCGATGTCCACCCTTGCATTTAATTAAATCATAAGGCAAGCACATGAAATGTAAAGTCGTTGAAGAATATTATTGTCAACAACACTTTATTCTCCTCCATCCATCCATTTCAAAGATGTGAGATCAATGGACCTCATTCCAGAGCTGTTGCAAATGTGTAAGGAATTGCCAATTTTGATTTTTATGGATGTTGATGAATTTCTCTCTTGCAGGTTGACGTTTCTATCACTAACCTGGAATTCATTGCCAACTAAGTGTTCTACATTCCCACGAGTCGTACACCCTCTCTAGGCTATAATTTCATCTCTAGTTGAGTGAATTATACTTACCTATGCATTGTATTCCCTCTCTACACTGGTATTTCATCTTTGGTTGAGTGAATTATGCTTACCCATGCATTGTACAAACTTCCCACGTGCCATACAATTTCTCTAGATTGATATTCCTTGCTCATCATGTAGTTTCTCACTCCCRTGAGTTGTACACTACAATTCGCTTCATACCTAGTTGTTTCCTTCTTACCTGTGCAATTTCTCCTTCAACCTAGTCGACTTCATCTACATGGGTGATTTCTCCTTTAGCCTAGTCGACTTCATCTACCTGGTCGACTTCTCATTCCCAATGTCAATCCAACTCCTAGCATGTGGACGTCCTTTCTCTCTCTTCACATTGGTTGGCATCAAACTTAATGTAGGTTTTAGACCTTTACAATATAGTGATGCACCCACATATTCTTTATGAGGAAAAAAACAATAGCATTCACACATAGTACTAAAAAATTTATCCTAAAAACTCTTAATCGAGAAAATCAACAAAATGTTTAGAGAGACACATGTATTAATTTGACCATTTAAAATACAATATATATGATTTTGTACAATACAATATAAATGATTTTGTGGCAACCAAAGCCCTAATCTATCAATCCAAATTAAATTCCTTAAACGAAATTATACCCAACGCATCATACCTTTTGGCATTTTGTTGACTAGAGTTTGGTTTTACTCTTGCTTATTCGTCAAAGACTTTCACCTATGTTAAGTTATGAGGGGTAAGCTATATGTATATGCTTACTGGAAAACAGAGGAGTGTTCCTTACATTTAATTTGTATGTGAAGTGAAGTGGGGCTCCTTTGTGGGTATTTCAATGGACTATCTTGGAGGATTGTCAAAAACCAAACAAGGTTCAACAACATAACACAATTGATTCCTTGTAAGACAACTATGACTAGCAATGGATAGTTGAGTTGTTTTCCAAACTATGTGGGTACATTCTGGGTTGTTTAAATCCATTATTTCAAACAAAGTAGTTTTCCCTGTCATGGAAAGCATTGTGGCATATATGATGGATACTAAATTCAAAGGTACAATGTTTCATCCATAAAAAGAGAAACTAGAGGTGGTTAATAGCATTGTGGTTCATTTGTTGGGGAGTTTTAACAAAAGGCATCCTAAGACTTAGGATGTGAGTCTACACTATATACAACAATGTTATACTTGAGTCTTCCATAATTCTAGCAATAAGTCACCATTTGATACAACGATGTTATAATTGAGTCGTCCATAATTCTAGCAATAAGTCACCATTTGACACGTGTTTGTGATTTTTGCCTTAGCTTTTGACATTTCATTTTGTCAAACCATTGTGATGGTAAATAAGACAATCATGAAAGTTAGACATACACAAGTGGAAGAGGAAGAGGTATGAATAGGTATAAGGAGAGGCATATAGACATTAGGTACCTCATCAATCTCAAGTGTGTGATGTGGCTGCATTTGAATAAGAAGCAATTATAATGCCCAAGGAAGCTACACAACCTATGAGCCTTGGTCTATTTGTGATTTTACAACGAGTGGAAAAGAAAAGAATTTGAATCTTTGTGAACCTTTCGTGCTCAACAAAGGGGAGGAAGAGTTGTCTATGTTACTTTCCAGTCTCCAAGACTACTCAAACCATTGTGATGGTAAACAAGACAACCATGGAAATCGAGAAAACTCAACAGACATACACAGGTGGAAGAGCTTGTATGAGAGGCGCGATCAACATAAGGTACACGATTTGCATTTGAATAAGCAATTACAATGCCCAAGGAAGCTACAATCTATTAACCTTGGTCTATTTGTGATTCTACGAATGTTACAAAATGTTTTTTACTAGAGTTGGCACCATATATGAGCATTTATCATAATATTATCAATGCAAAGAATTTGAATCTGTGAACCTTTCATGCTCAAAGGACAGATACTAACTACAATGCCACAATATTTTAGTATCTTTTACATATATATGATATGTTTATAAATCATGTGTTTGTTAAAATCAGAACACAATCATGAAAAACAAATAGCCCATGTCTTCATGAAAAACAGATAGCCCCATGTATTCAGGGCAAATATTCAGGTTCAAAACTTTCTCCAAATCCAAACAAACTTCAGAATATCTTTATAAATCATGTGTTTGTTAAAAACAGAACACAATCATGAAAAACAAATAACCCGTGTCTTAGTGAAAAACAGATAGCCCCATGTATTCAGGGCAAATATTCAGGTTCAAAACTTTCTCCAAATCCAAACAAACTTCAGATATATTTTGATATCTTGAGATAATAAACAGCTCCCATAAAACTAATAATCGAAGCAGAWTACCGTGAATCTTTAAAAATAGGCACTTCTGACCATTCCATTATGGAATGAAGTATATTGATGCCAACACAATTTCAAATGTTAAACCCCATTAACATCTCAAACCGWACATGTGTTACTTAAAACCATCATTAAAAATACAGTGAGACTTTTGACATTACATTTTATGTTTCTTTTTAATAGACATTAATAGAACTCTACAGAAAACCCATTTATCTTCCAACCACAAGCATCAGACCACTTTCATTCAATACCCTATTTTCAACCCACCAAAAATGGGAGGAAAACCAAAGCATATTTTATCCTGCATAAAAATTGTACTCATATGGATACAGATGAATACAGATGAATTCAAAACAAACTGTATCATTAATAAATATATAAATTAAAATACAGATGAATTACTCATATTTAAAGATAAATGCTATATAAACTGAGAACAAGAATCACCGTGGAATGACATGCAACCTAGTACAAGAATCACCAGCACTTCCATGCATCACAAAAACAAATTTTACTGAAAATTGCATAGAACCATCAACTCAATGGCTCAAAATGCCTAAAATGCATAGTAAACCCATACATCTGGAATGCCTGAAGCTATTTTGAAATTGTCATATATGCTTTCCCCTTGTTAGCAGAGTTGCATAAAGTCCACACAAATAGTTTTACCTTAAAAATAACTCCTAGATGCCTTGAGAGTTCTACAAAGATGACCAATATACATGAATAAATGAGAAAGTTGTCTCAATATATATAATAGAAAGCAAAACATCTTACTGTCTAAGCCCATTGAACAATCTATTGCAACTGAAACAGTCCTCTCATTCATAGCAAAATAATAATTATAGTGACTTTTTAAAATGCAAAAATTTACAACTTTCTTAAAAAAAAGTAAGAAACATCCAAATTGAAGCTTGTATTGCTAAACAAATTTGTAATCAAAATTCATTCAATGCAAATAAGCAATTGTGATTGCAAAATAAAATCCATCAGAAAGATGCAAAGTGTTTATTCAATAAAAATAAGCAACTCTGATTTTATTGAAAAGGTATAGATATCTGCAAATTTGATTTTGATTGAAAAGCTATAGAAATCTGCCAAACACAGACAAAATAATGCTTATATTAATAAACAATAAACAAAAAACAGACAAAATGATGTTTATATAAATAAACAAATTTGCAAACCGACTTCCATTGCAAATAAACAAATCTGTAAGCAATAGAAAAATAACTTCAAACAGACATGGCAAATAAGTTTACATGAAGATTTGGACGACAGACATGAAAAACAATCCTTACAAACCACRGAATAAAAACTGACACATAATGAAAAGAAACCATACTAGTTTTTATTTCCTTCGTACATAGCACACAAGTTTACGTGAAGATTTAGACGACGGACATGAGTAACAATCCTTATAGTAAAACATGGAATAAAAACCGACACATAATGAAAAGAAACCATACTGGTTTCTATTTCCTCGGTAAAGGTGTGCTACACCAAGAATAAATATCAAAGATAACAAATTACAAAACATCACCCAAAACAATTAAAGAAAGGTAACATGAAACATTGTTATCGAAATATCAACTGCAATTACGTACTGAAATAAGACTAATACTATGATTCCAAGGCATGATGCACCCAACTACATGCCTGCCTAGTTGACTAAACAGGTAGTGTGAACCATTGATACCAAAAACAAGTCTGGAAAATAGTATTATGATTCCAAGTCGTAATACAAACTAATTCATAGCTGTCCAGTTAAAAAAACTACAAAATAAATAATTGCTGTCCTCACTAGAGTCTAAATAATAACATATCAATGACTAATTAAGACGGGCAGAAGCTGTGCTTAACACTTGACCTCCTTCAAGCCATCAGCAAAGTACAAAAATGTCGGATCAGTAGCCCCATCCTTGTAGTATGCAAAAACCATAGAGCCGTCATCATGCATGCTCTCTCCGACAAAACTGTAATATAGAACAGAACAGCAGGTTAAAACTTTTTTGACAAAATAAGCAGAGAATATACACCTCTCTATAGAACTAAAAACTTGCAAGCTTAAAAAAGCAGCAATAAAAAAACGGTGACAGCAGATAGATCGAACATTAATATTTTAACACTAGACAAGCATTAAACATCAGATCAATGTCACCTATTTTTATAGTTTACTTTCACAAAAATAAAATAGGATGTCCAAAAAATGACCAAAATAATAGGTCAATGGGGATCAGAAGTTCAATTCGCTGCAAGTACATAGCATTATTACAAAAGCAACCCCTATCACAAACATAGAATAAAAGCAATAAAACTGAAGATCTCAAGAGGTCATCGTACAACAACAATGGCACTCAAAAGTTCACTGTGCAACAAGAATGCATATATAATGCTAATATGTTGATAATAAAGGAATAGGTTCACTGTACTACATATGTTTCTTGCTATAAATTCAGCATAATATAATTAGAGAACACTCTTCATAACTATGTCAGCAAAACAATATTAGAAAAAACAATTATAGAATTAACGTGACCATAACACCCCCAAAAAGCAACCAGGCTCAACCGTGACTTACAATTGGAGGTCGCTCAACTTAGAAACAAGCCATTTGGCAGCTCCTTCCACGTTTTTCTTAAATTCAGCCTGGCGTTCTTCTGTCAATTTGGTAGCAAGATTCTTTATGTATCGCTTAATAAATGCCAGAAATTGCTTCTTGTCAAAAGAAGGTTGTTCCTGCAAAGCAATTACATTTCAGATCAGATACACTGAATTCAAGATAGAGAAAGCAAAAGGTCAATAGATAAATATATAAACCAGCTTTTATTACAAAATATGCCTCAGCATTCTATTGCAATAATGCATCTCAGAAAACCAACCTGAAGCCGAAAAGTATCGACAATGTCAACTACTTTGACAGCCTGATCTTCTACGCCTTCTTCCTCCCCACCCTCGGCAGAAGGGTTGGCACCAATGTCAACATCAACTGCTCCTTGGACAACCCACTATTAAACAGCTTTAATTAAGTTAGAACTAAGTCCTAGGCACAACATAGCTGCATAATAAACTGTCATAATTTTAAAAAGAACAGATGAGGCCAGCCTTGAATACACTGACAAATATGGCAGAATAGATGTGTAACTCGGTCTTCATGTTTAAAGCTAAAGAGAGTTCATCTTATGTAGTGCATACCCACAGGACATGTTGCTAGGAAGCACTTAGAAAAAGAGAAAAAAACTAACCTTCCCTTCAACTTCCCACAAAACTCCGTTGTAAAGTTCCTTGTAAGGAAATGAATCTGAGAGAAGCTCGTCACCTATAAAAGCATAGTGAATATTAGCTTATATACCCAAAAGTCAGCTTTGTTGAATCACCTATTAAGGCTTTGTAGGAAATCCATGAATAATATAGCCAGATAACAACCAATTTGTTGTACATTTACATCCACTGCGAGGAAACAATTACAAAAGTAACAAAACAGAAAACAAAGAAACCACTTACAAAACTAACATATGGGCTTTAGTGAGATGGGCAAGTAAGCAAAAAAGTAGAGCCAGAAGAACATATCAGTATCACAAACCTATTTGATTAAATCTAAATAATCAAATAGCAAAGAATCCGAATAATATCCCAACAGAACATATAGCAAAAAGAACTGGAGCTGGTACCAAAAACAGCATATTGTGGTTGCAGATAATTGATTAAACCTAATCTATCAAACATCAAACTTTTGTTACTTCCTAGGGTCTGAAATTCCAAAAAGACAGAGATTATGACCTTCATCATTGTCAATCAGATTTAGATACTAAAGAAAAAAGAAACACATCTCTTGCCATTATATTTAACAGAGCGAAAATAAGAGCCGCCATCCACAAAATGGGAGATAGCAGTCTTCATTCACACGACTAATCTAAAACCTGCATCGGCATAACATACAGAGGAACCCGCAAACTATAGTAAAGTACAAGACAAATAAATAACATATATGCTCATATATGTATCCACATCAGTTGCGGCTCGGATCCACGGGTATTATAAGAGGGTATTTCTCAAACCACCCTAAAAACCCTAATAACCAAAGCATCTCACAACTTTCGAGATCAAACCCCATCTACCCTCACAGCCGCCCATGGCACATGCAAATCTATACAAGGGCAAGAGAATTGAGCTGGTGCCCTAACAAATCTGAGATCGTGGAAACCTAAAACAACAAAGCCCTGAAACTGAGAACAGCAATACGAAAGCCGAAGCTTCAGAAAGAAGACTTACCACTGAGCAGGTCCTGGTAGACGATCATTTTGACGAACTTGTAAGAAAATTCCTGGCCTCCGCTGCCAAATAAAAAAGCTCGGGGCCTCTCTTCTCCCAAATTGCCCAAAGCTACCAAGAGAGACCCTTCTTGATCTCAATAGCCCCTTTTATACTTGATGAACCACCTTAACCGTATTCCCTCACACACGCCCGTCTGTGATTTGAAGATTAGATGTAAGTATAATACTATTATATAGAGGTTCGTCTTGCATATAATAATAGTAATGGAATGCGGAATCCTATCCTCGATGCCTTAAGAAGAGTTTTGCATGCTTTTGCTAAATATAAGGGTTTTTTTAGGTTATTTTGGGCGGGTTTTTTTAGGTTATTTTAGGGTAGGGGTAATGATCGAATTCGCGAAGGGTTGAATTAATGGGTTATTAATAAAAAAATGGTGTAAAAAAAAATTAATAATTTAAAAATGGTTAAAAATAAGTATTATTACACTCATCAAATATGTTATTTTAGATAATTTTTAGAAGAAAAAATAGGAATTGTTAAGAGAATCTTGTTTCAAAAACAAAAAGATCTCATACACCAATTTAATATCTAATTTAATTGTAACCTTAAACTTAAAATTAGATCATTATTATTATTACTTAAAATTGTAAATATTAAAATTAAAATAATAAAATTATTGTAAATATTTAATCTAAACTTCTTAAACCATCATAACAACATAAATATAATAAATATTTAAATACATTTTAGTTAATAATTTTTATGATTTTACTTTAAAATCGTTAATATTTGATTTATACTTCAATTAATTTCAAATTTTTAATACAAATTAATTTAAATTAATATAATTTATTTTTAAAAAATAATCAAATCTTTGATGCCACAATCTCAAATTTTTAATACAAATTAATTTAAATTAATATAATTTATTTTTAAAAAATAATCAAATCTTTGATGCCACAATCTCACATGGGCTTTTATTGGCATCTTATGTGGGGACAATATTATGCCTTTTCTTAAGGATGTAAAGTTTACGCTACCATGATGGTCAAACCACCACTCTTCTCTGGTTGCTTTAGGGTTATGTTCGACTCTCGATAAATTTTCTTAAAATATATAAGATAAAATGTTAATATGGCGTCTTGGTGTAGTAAGTAATGGGGTGGCATTACTTACTGATATTGGCGGTAGCTTYTCCCACAGATTTCTTGACAGAATGATATTGGTTGGATGTTTGTCATTATGTGAGTAGAAAGTTGTCATTTTTCATAGGTCTCTGTTTTGACAGGAACATTGAATGGTAAATTTTTATATCCTTCTAAATATAAAGAGAATTTCTCCCGTAGAAAAAAAAAGGTAATGGGATGACATAGTATTGAAAATTTTTAATTAGAGTTTTAATTTCATTATTGATTTTTGTTTGTTATTATTTTTAAAAAATTAGGAATAAATTGTTATTTTTAAATTTTGATAGGGTATTTAAAAAAGAAAATATCACTTTTTAAGTGAAAAAAAATTGAAGAGAGGTGTATTAGGGAGGATTTTTGGAATTAAATTGTGTATAAATTTTGTCGTTTTGTTAGTATTTTAAATGAGCATTTTATTTATAATTAGGGGATCATAAGTTTAGAATGGTGTGTTTTGTCTATTGTATATAAGTATAAATTTGAAAAACTCAATTAAGATAAAATTCTTATTATTGCTTTGTAATTGTGTTTAATTTATTTTTAATTAAAAATGGGCTGGAAAAGTAGTAGTTTAAACATGTGATGACTTGGTCCTTTTTCGACTATTCAAAATAATGGGCGGGGAAACTGACATGTTTAATCTACAACCTAAAAGCGTTTATTTTGGATTGATGGAATCACATATATTAGATGTTAACATTGCACCATCCAATTGTAATAGGGTATTTGAGAGTGTTGAATCCATTTTTGCATTGAAAATGATAACTCATCAACCCAAAATTGTGATATCAACAAAGATTATTTGGCTAAACTCCAGTAATGGAAAATCAAAAAAGGTCGAAAATATAAAATGTTTCGCCTTCTTCAATTGAAAAAGGACCTTTGATGTCGTTGAGGTGTAGGGCATTCGATGATGGAGTGTATTGTTAAGGCACTCTATTATGTCAAGTCGTTGGTTCAAAACCTCGGCTTATCTTGTGTGTCTATATGGGGAATCATGGGCACACTTGGAGGTTATAGTGGTAGCAGTTGGATAACACGACTCCATATCATGTGAATACGTGCACGACTAATTGTTGACTTCATCGATCACAAAAAAAAAGGAAAACTTTGATAAAAGACTAAGACTTTTGAAATATCTAACAAAAAAAAACTTAAAAATTGCAATTGTTTTTATCTTAACTCCTACTGAATAAATAATAAAAAATAAATAAAAAATAAAAACTATGTTATTATAAAAACATCATCAATATCAAGCTTGATCATACTTTATACCTAATAAGATTGAAGCTTTGAGAAAAAAAGAAATTTGCTAAATTAAGAATTAACTCACATGAATAAGGAAATCTATAAATGAACTCTTTCAAATACTCTTTGGTATATATATATATATATATATATATATATTTCATTTCCTTTTAAAATGCCTTTTATATAATAATATGGAATATATTTATAATGATATTTTTCATCATAATTTGGTTCATGAAAATCTAAGTCAAAACAATTAAATTAAATTCATAAACTTTAGTTTAAATAACTAACTTTTAAATTCTAATTCTTTTATTTTTTTTAAAACAAATTATTATTGATGAGATTTATGTGGGGAGAGTTATTTTCAGAAGTTTTTATAGAAACCATAGTATTACCATTTATTTGTCAATGTTTTAGATCCATATCAAAATTCATCTTTTTTTTTCCATACAAAAAAGTGTAATTCTATTCATCCGGAAAGAATCAAATTACATTTTGTTTGTGCACATAGCACAACCCAAACATGGGTAATAAGAACAGGAAAAAAAAAAAAACCTGCAAAGGCCCAAAAACTGGCTAAAAGACCACTGAGAGAAAAACATCAAAAAGAAGCTATCCAAAAATAAAAAATGAATCAGAAACAATCAAGCGAAGCATGAACTCCTGCCTCAAAGAAAAACCGGCCAAGAGAGCAATCCCAAAGAAACCTTGGAGCCCAAACAGACCAGATCAGAGCAGTATGAGCTCCCACGCCAAGAGAACTACATAGTAGAGGTACTGAAGAAAACACCACCCACAGAAGAAACCGAATGAGATGGACCAAAACTGCACGCCCAAAGAAAGGACCTCAAAGCGTTGCCTTGCCCACAACATTGCACGCCCTTAGGAAAGGACCTCAAAGCTCAAGCCACCACCAAACAGTAAAAAAAAAGGGAGAGACCCAACACAAAAGAACCCTAATCTGGCATACATCAAACCCCGATCTATCCAGCTACAACCAGAGAAGAGGATTGCAAACTGATGTGGACATCCCCAAAAACCCTGCCAAGAGCGGACCAAAAAGTACTCCTCCAGCGAACACCTAGATGCAAGACGAACTAGGTCAGAGCAGCATACATCCTCTCAAAGTCAAAAGAGGATCCAAACCTCGAACCCCAAATTCAAAAAACCCTGAACTTGGCACCAAAATCATTGAATCCATGGCTACGAAGCAAAGGGTATCCATCAAACCCTGAATGACCTCGAATCTTGAGAGAACAAACAAAAAAAAAAAAAGTACAAAGACAACCACAAAGAGAAAGGCCTCACCAAAAATAAACCGACGGCGAAAGGAGGCCATGAAGACCCTCAACCATCAAGGCAGAAAATCTGAACACCAAAGACCAGATCTGAATGGCCTCACAAACCAACAACGCGCGTAGCAAACCCCCCAGCACCCCTGATCCACCGCAAACAATACAGATGCCAGAAAACAACCACGTCCCGCAAACAATCCAAAAGCTAGGAGAAAAACCACACTGCACTCAACTCAGGATAAAAACAATCGCACCATCACAAACAACCCGCAAGCACATGAAGATTCGGAGCCAAAGATGGATAGGCACCTGCAACCAAGAATAATAAAGACCAACAAAAAGGGACAACGAGAAAAATGACGAGAAAAAAAGAAATCTACCACTGAAAAAACCCTAACCACAGACCCCAAGCTCCATATCAAAATCCATCTTAAAAACATAAAAACTTATATATTTTATACAGACTTAAAAATATAATATTACATAATACATTTTATAATACAAAATATAATTAAAAATTATATGTAAATAATTTACATAATTATTGTTCACTTTTATAAGTTTAATTAACTGTTTATATATATATATATATATATATATATATATATAAACTTACAAAGAATTCTAAAACACATACACCAATTTTAATAATATGCATAAATCAACAAACCAAACCATTATAAAGTACTTAGACCCACCTTCACACCACCCCCACATCAAGAATCTAGAACTTTAATTTTTATATGCATCCTCCTTTCAATGTATTATTGGCCTTGGAAAGTGAAAAGAACCATATTATATTTATCTTTCTTATGAGATCAAGGACTTGCCTCTTTTGATAAGCTTTTGATAAGAATAATCAATATTCCACTTTAGGGTTCTTTGAGTGGGAATTGTGATCACGTGAAAGTCAAAGTTGGCATTGTCTCAAAAGAATACTTTGACAACCTTTTTCATAACTATATCGATGATAATTTAGAGTTAAGACAATTTAATATTGAGTAGGAATTTTTTAAATCATATTTTAAGGAGTATAAAAAGGATATATTCCATTTTTTAACTAAAATTTTGGTTTGATATCCATGATAATTTAGAGTTAAGAAAATTTAATATTAAGTAGGAATTTTTAAAGTAATATTTTAAGGAGTATAAAAAAAAGATAAATTCAATTTTTTTAACTAAAATTTTGGTTTGATTTTGTTTTCTAGAATTTTGATTTTTTTTAATAGGTTAAAATTTAAATTAAAAAAAATTATGATCAAAGTCTTCATTAATTATTAGTCCCTGCCATAGGCATAGAGGGACTATAGCGATCGATAAATCGTTGACCTCGTATTAGATTGTGCATTGACTAGAAATATTTCCATATTGTCTATTGTTGGAACAAGGGAAGTGAAGACATCGATTTTAATATAATAAAAAGTATCATGTTTGTCAAGATCTGATTGGACAAAGGATTGGAGGTCTTATTGCAGCCTTCGTTATTCCCAATGTTAAATATCTTGACATGTCCAAAGTGTTTGGTAGTATATGGTCTTTTTGAATTATATATTTTATTATGCATTGGTCGACGGTGGATTAATGCTAGCATTAGTTTGAATGTGTCCCTTAGCATTTTCTATTGGGTAGAATACATTCTCCACCATATTACTATGTCTGATTTTTGCTTTATTGTTGCGTGCTTCGAGAGAACAAGCTTGCCACGCTGCATATTTTCTTAAATGCTTGCACAGGCCTACGCCCTTCGACGGTCCTGACAGTCTTAATTGTTTACCTAACAGCTCTGGCAGTGTTAAATGATTATTGTACAGATGGGTTGCAATACAGTTTTGTTCATGGTCGGAATCGGTGCTTGAGTGTTCGATCCTTGTTCGGTGCTTTGTTCCATGGTTTTGGTTCTTGTTTGATTCAACTTTGCAAAGTTGAGGTCCTGCAATTGCAGTTCGAGCTCTTCGTGGTTGTTCGCTCGTTTGTTGTTTTTCAACTTTGCAAATTGTTGGACCTGTTGTCGCGGTTTGCAGTTTTTGGGGCTGAGCTCTTGTCGTCCTTTGTTGATGGGTAAGTTTCCCTATTGTTGTTGTTTTCAATGGTGGCAGTCCCACCATCTTTGTCTGTGCTCTTAGTTTCTGTTCCTGGAAAGCATGTGCCTTGCAATGCAGAGGGCTTTACAAAAAGTAGTTGGGAGCCATCAGAAGAGGGAACCATCGGGCGAGGTCTGTACGCAGGGTATGCTTTCATTCTGTGGGTGGGAACACTGTGTCTGCTTGTTCTATTTCTGCTGAGTAAAGTTATTGTTTTATTTATTTCTCTGTTTTCTTGTCATCTGTTGTGGGGACTAGGGGGGATTGAAGTTGAGAAGAAGAAGGTTCAAAGATACATACAGAAATTGGTGCCCTGCTTTGTTTTTTTTTCCTATTTTGCTACCTTTTATTTTTTTCTCCTTCTTTTCTCTGTTTTCATAGAAAGTGAAACTATGTAGCAAATAGCTTCAAAGTGACAGTGGAAGAGATGGACGAGGTAATAGATGTTGAGTCGTATGAAATAGTTGCACAGTCCATTGTACATGACAACATTGACATGATTTTGCATAGCAATGCGTTTTTTAGATTGGATGCATTCCCGTATACTGTTGGGGATTGCCTTTTTGATACATTCCAGGTTCTATTGCATTTCCGCTATTCGTCGATAGAGTTGTGCAATGGATTGATAGATTATTTCTTGACCTGTTTTAAAAATGGCGATGTCGAGGCTTTGCAGTCCTATGAATACGAACTGGAATCTAATTTTCTTCGGCAGTTGCATGGAATACAAGATGTCAACACGTATTTTTCAAAAATGTGGTTGTCTGCATCTCCAGTTCTGCCTTAGCATGAGAGGGGACTTTGGGGAGATACATTTTGTATACGATGACTGTCTAACTGGCTGAATATACCAGTTGCCATTTGGTCATTGACAAGAAAAACAAAATATCTACTATTCAATAAAACTGCATCTGACAATCCATATTGCATCTTGTTCCATGATGCCAATGTCGTCAGTGGCCATTATGAACCACTGGTGTATAGAAAAATGCCCATATGCAATATAGAAGGTCCTCGTATCTACTTGTTCGTTATTTGCAAAGACCTTCAATCGCAATGCAAAGGGATTTTTCATGGCATAGATTGCCATGGTTTATAGTTGGTAACAAACCTTGTGTCTAGCTGCGGAGATAGTCTGTTTAATGCAATTTGTTATTTGGTACCAACAAAATTCGATGTCCAGTCGCTTCGACTTTACAATATACAGTCCTTTTGCAATGCAATTATAGGCGGCAACCAACAGGCTTTTAGGTGCTTGCATCTACACCTTTTCCCATATCTCGTAGAAAATATGTTGGTAGTTGGAAGTTGGCAAGAATACCTTGTGAACATGGCGCTTCCATATAAAAAAGGGCGTATGGAGGGTTGCAAATTCTGTTTGCAATGGTTGTCTGTCATATTTAGGGTTAATATCCAGGTGTGGTTGCCCTTGCCAGATGCCACTGTCCATTCCTCGGTTATTGATTCAAATTGCGATCGAACAATTGACATCCTTTCGTTGAAAACAAATACAAGACATATCCATTATGAACCTTTGCTTGCACATATCTATAGTTTAGGGTTGATTGTCCATGCCACCCAAACGTCATCGAATTTGCATACACGTGGAATGCTTTTTTGTGAAAATGAAAGTCCTCCCAGTTGCGATATGGGCAGATAGGGCTTGAACAAAAAAAACATGCGTAAAATTCATGACAGTTGTGATGAGGCCATAGACGGCTTAGAGAAAAAACGTAGAGTAAGTTATCACAATTTGAAAAAAATTATTCGTCAAATTCGCCCGATTTCTGATAAGGTCATAGAGACCTTGAACAAAAAACGTAAAGTAGTTTCTCAGAAACTGGGTGAAAGTGAAATTCATCCCAGTTGCCACCAGCTCATCCTGCCTTTGGGCAAGAAACGTAGACTAAGTTACCATAACTTGAAAAAGGTCATGCGCGAGAGAAAAAAATACATTGGTACACTTCCTTTTAGAGAGAAACTCACATATGACAATGTAAAGAAATCTGGTCGTGCAGAACAAAGCATAAACAGGTGCGATTGCATATCCCAGAATGGTGATGCAACTGTACGACTTCGTGATCTACAAGCAACACCATGTAGTAGTAGCAATGAAAAGCAGGAAACAATTTCTATGAATACTTCCCTATGAAAGAAAAATGCAAGACAGAACTACATGAAACAAATTAAAGACACTCCTTCCATTGCATGTGCAATTTGTGAACAATTGAATTTTTCAAAAAACAGTAAGTCTTTCACGCCTAATTTGCAAGCAGAATACCTCCGCTTGACAGCCCAAGATAAACCATTTTCCAGTGCGAAAGTTTGTCTTCCATGCAAACGATCGCTTGAAAATGGAAAACTGCCACAGTTTGCTACCCCTGACCGAATAAGATGTAATACAACACTAGCAGATGTAAGTGCACTTACGAAACTCGAGGAGAGACTTGTGTCTCTGTTAATTGCATTTGCCCAAATCATACCTTCGACCCTAGATGGGCTTAACATGATCAATTATTAATGTGCCTGTTCAGCTAGATGTTGTGCAAAAAGCGTTGCCACAATCTATTAACAATACAATTACAATCGTTGTGGCTCTGAAAAGATGCTTGCGATACAAAAATGCCTATCAGACAGGCAAAGTGTGTGTGCATGTTGTTATGAAAGCATTAAAGGAATTATGTTCCAGAGCCCTGTACAAAGCAGAGAACATTTGTATAAATGCCAACTGGAACAGTGTTCTCGCAGAAGAATATGGCAACTCTGCAGATACTCTTGAAAATCCTAGTGATTTTGATGCAAGTGATGAATCGGACAATGAAATAGCTGCTGAAACATTGGTGCATGGATTCACTGATTCACAGTGCATTCGTGACTTGCAAGACAAAATTGTCGAAATTGCACCTGTCGAGGGGCAACGTCCACTTGGAATATTCAAGGACAAAATTGCTGAGGAAATGAACTTTCCAACACTCTTCTATGGAGATCCACGTGGCACTGATATTACAGAACGATTCAGTTATCATAAATAGTTAGATGGGAGCTGCTACATTCAAGCGGTTGCTTCTCCTGTCACATAACAAATTTGTTTTTCAAGACAATGCACATAATAATCGAGCAAGTTCTGTCCTGCATGTGGGTCCGAATAAGAAAAGGCCAGTTACAAGGAAGAAAGTTGTTCGCGAAGGATGTGAAGTACAAAGTTAACCTAGAAAAAATTCTGAAATCTGATATTGGATACATAGATTTCAAAAACATTCGCACCTCTCCTGACTATTTGCAACAAAACAAAAAAAAAAAAATTTTGCAATGATCTGGCAATTAAGCCCGCCAACATTTTTTGTCACATTTACAAGTGCAGAGCACTGCTGGGATCCATTGGTGGCTGCGGTATCTGACCTGCATAAGAACAGGAAACGTAAAAAAGAAACTGATACACTGGAAAATAGCGACATTGACTACCTCATAAGAAAAGACCCTATGACATGTACTCGCTACTATAGACATAGAATAAATGCTTTGAGGCAATTGATATGCCATGATGAAACGTTTTTTGAAAAAATATCGAACTACTTTTTTGTCACTGAAGTCCAGAATAGGGGAAATGAACATGACCACACACTGTTGTGGATAGAGGATGCACCGGTGTATGGAGTCGATAACAATTCAGAGATCGAACAATTTGTGGATAAATACATAACGTGCAACACAGATCATTTGGATCCAGAACTTGCGAAAGTCCATAGACATTACCATACAAGAAGTTGTAGAAAATGAAAAAACTCACATTGCATATACAACTTTCTCGTGTCGCCAATGAGAGCTACAAGAATCATAGAGCCAGTTAGTGTAGAGGAAAATGTTGTTGTCGATAAATCTAAATCCTTGTTCGCATTTCTAGAAGAAGGGGGATTTGACGAAATGATGAGCTTTGATGCCTTCTTGACATAGGTAAATCTTTCAGAAGATGAGTACATCCAAGCCATATAATGTACGCTTAGGCAACCAACACTTTTCCTTAAACGAAAACTCTCCCATATTTGGAACAACAGTTTCTCCAAGGATATGCCAGTTATGTGGAAAGAAAATACAGATGCGCAGTATGTGCTGAATGCATATGCTGCATCATCATATTGTACCTCGTATATGACGAAGATTGACAAATCTATGACAATTGCATTCAGAAAAATACGCAAAGAACATGAAAGAAGTCATATTGATGCCATACAAATGATACGCACACTTGGCAATACATTGCTTAATCTTCAACAAATGTCTACTCAGCAAGCAGTTCACATTGCACTTTCCTTGCCCCTCACTTGTAGTTCAAGAAAATGTGTCTTCATAAACACATCTCCACTTGAAAAACACACATTTGTCCTTAAACCACCAGTTTTGCTGCAACAAGAGCCCGACAATTCAGAGGACGTGGTATGTCGCTCTATTATTGATTATTACATCCAGCATCCATCTCCTATTAGGCATATCTGCTTAGCAGAATTCGTATCGCATTACAAAAAAAATGGTGCACCCATATCAAAAAGAAAAAAACCCTCTGTCATACAATTTGTCAAATACAACAAACATTGTGACTATGAAAACTATTGTAGAGAAAAACTGTTGTTGTACGTTCCGTTCAATGAAAACGAAGAGACATTAATGCATAACTTCTGTACATGGGAGGCTACATATCTTGTGTCTGAGACTATGGTGCACATCAATGAAGCTAGATTTACCTACAATGTTAATCCAACATGGGGCGATCTAGAGGTTGCACTTAATGACCTAGAAAACCCTAGCGATCATGATGACACATTCAGTAACCCAAAAACAACCAAAACTACTTCGGAGTCCTATGACTTACAAGGAGATTTGCCTCGTCCTCCAGCGGCTGGAAGTGAAAAATGTATCAATCTTGGTTTTCAAGTTACAAAACATCCTTTCCTAATTGAAAATAATGAATACCACAGAATAAGACGTTTGTTGAATCGTGAACAACAAACAATTGTAAAGGATATTGCTCTTAAAAAACGCTTGAACATGAACAGTCATGTGCACGTGTTCCTTACAGGCGAAGCAGGAATAGGCAAGACATTCACAGCAAAAGCATTGTTCCAAATGCTTATACGAATCTATGATTCAAACAATTCCTCTGATTCTATGAAACCAAAGGGCCTAATAGTTGCATACACAGGAAAAGATGCATACAATGCTGGTGGAACAACAGTCCACTCTGCATTTTTAATTCCTTTTAACAAGTCACGGTTTATTCCACTTAGCAAGGAAATGTTGGATACATTATCTAAGATTTATGAGGAACTCCAACTTGTCTTTATAGATGAAGCATCTTTGATTGGGATTTGGTTCTTGTATTCCATTGACAGCTGACTAAGAAGCATAAAACATGTGCAGACGAAATACTTTGGAAACATTGACATGATATTCTGTGGGGATCTTTACCAGGCACAACCCATCCAAGATTCTTTGATATTTGAACAACCCACGGTCAACATGGAAACAGTCACCCAAGACTTATGGAGGGACAATATTAAATGCTTTAAGTTGCATACTACAATGCACCAAACAGATGAAACATTCATTGCAATACTGAATAGAATGCGCACCAACAGCCAAACACATGATGACTTGACCCATATCAATTTGAGATGCTTCTGGCCTGCACCAACAGACCCAACATTCCCTTACCTGTTCTACAGAGATAAGGATGTTGCAAACCATAATAGCCACATGCTCTCCCTAATGCCTGGCGATGATATCATCATCAATTCCATTGACTTGGAAGAAGACAACCATGGAAATGCGCCACGGCATGAACATTTAGTCACTTTACCTTTGCAGCTTGTCCTTAAATTAGAAATGTTGGTTGAAATATATGCCTGCAACTATGATTCACAGGATGGCTTGGTGAATGGTGCAGATGGAATACTGAAAGGCTATACCAAGACAAAAAAAGTGGATGTCCTTTGGATTAAGTTCCATGAACCACATATAGGCAAGCGACAAGCAAGCAAGTTGTCTTATCTATATAATTCAAATACTGGAAGCGATTGGACACCTATTTTGCGAATATCAAAGCCAGTATCAACATCAACAAAGACATGTCAACTGAAGATTCAAAAACAGTTTCCGATTAAACTTGCATGTGCACATACAGTCCATAGATCACAAGGACTAACACTTGATAAAGTTGCTTTTCAGCTTGCTGGAATTCGGATACATGGACTTGTCTACACAGCACTGTCCCGTGTTAGAAGCATAGAGTCCTTGTATTTACTAAGTCCTCTCACAAAAGATAACTTCAAAGTGAAACATAAAGTTGATATTGAAATGGAATGACTAAGGACCACCGCAAAATGGCAACTGCATTATGATTACCAATCCATACAAACAAATTCATCTGTGTCAATTCTCTCGCTTAACACACGCAGCTTAAATGCACACATGGATGATATACTGAATGACTATGATATAATGCAATCCAATATTCTGTTCTTGTAAGAAACACACATGGCATTATGCATGTAGAACAAACAATTCCCAAATCACAATTGCATATCAAGTTACATTACACATGGGGTCATGATACTAGTGAAAAAACATCTACCAATTTTGGACCATATACATATCGAAGAAAACAATGTTGAGCTGGTGCTTGCAAATTTTTTTCTCATGAAACAGAAGTTGCAATACTAAATCTGTATGCTACTCCCCATGCAACATTCTCCAACATATTACATGTTATTTCCAATGCATTGACCCATTTCCTTCTAAACAGACCCATTGTACTTGTAGGAGACTTCAATATCGATATGCTACAAAATACTGGCAGAACAAAAGAATTGGAAAACTACATGTGCAAATACAGTCTCCGCTTTCTTATGAACAACACAATCCATCTGCAAAATGCACTAATTGACCATGTCTGGTCCAATGTGCCCATTCCTCAATACAGTATGTTTGTCTTAGACACATATTGGTATGATCACGATACAATTGGTATTGCACTTGAATTATGACATATACATCAAAGTTATTGCAAACTCATATTTGTATGTTTCAAAGCATATTTGTATCTTTGATTTGTACACACATCGCTCTAGACGGTGTTCTACTCAAATTATAAAATTTACATTGTGCAGGAAAAAAAAAGGGTACATCCTCCCAAAAACTATTTATGATTCTATACAATGTATTCTATATTTTTTTTGTATATATACATAGTAGTTGCCTTTTTCTTAACATATGAACTTATGTTCATATCCGTTTTGCTTTGTACTTTTGTTCATAGAAACAGACAGGAAAAGCAGAGGATGCAAAGAACTCCTACTCACACACGTAGACCAAACCATGCAAAGGTGCACCCTTTTCCTGCCCATGTTCCACAGTAAACAGTTTTTCGTTTACTTTCTCTGTGTTTGTCAAACTTATTTGCAGCTATGATTTTTTTTTTTTTTTTTTTTTTTTG
>JASDQU010106991.1:154839-175795 GCA_032191745.1 Picea mariana | reverse complement strand
GTTGGTTTCCAAAATGAGCTGGTGAGTAAGTGGAATGCCTGGCAGGAGTCTATCCATGGACCGTGCAGAAACGAGGGAGCAAAGTCAATAGGCCCAGCACATCGATAGGGACTCGTCAGAAAGCTGTGAACCCACAGTGAAAGACGACAAGAGCGCCAATGATGAGGCGAAAAAAGAAGTATAAACTCTGGAACAGAGAAAACTAACAAAACTCTGTAACTCAGGCGAGGGACAGAGAAATAGTCATAAGACCGAAGTGGCCTACCGGAAAAATACACTACAGTTGATGATAAATCGGTATCCTCGGGGTCAAAGTGAGATCTGGAACAGAGTCAGTGAGAGGAAGATGGACCTCCAATGTCGCCTGAGACGTATTCGCTGCTCTGGTTTGAACTCCATTTTCCCACTCTGGTCTAGTTACCAATTCCACTCAACTTAAAGCTAAAGGTTCTTCTTCTTTTCTTAGTTAAAGGTGCTACATCTTAAAAGAAGAGAAGGAAAAGGTTTAACATAAGAAGTGAGACTTTAAAAATTGAAACTAAAATAACATTGGAAACTATGAAAAACAAAATTATGCCCTCATTAATCCATAGACAAACTTGTTGTTTCCTTAACCCCTCATGCAATCTTCCCCTCATTTGAAACTTGGAATGGAGAGTCATGTCAAACATCATAACATCATTTATGCCATCATTTATGACAATCAAGTTTACCTTTGAAATGAGATATGTCTCCCGTAGTGTATATTTGCCCCATGCCTCATTAAATCACCAAACGGGCAAAGGAGAAGGAGCATGCCTCATCTTCATGAGCATTCATTTTATATAATAATTAGTTTATATTCTTATAATTTGTATGATGTATGCCCATGGTAATAACTTTTATGTTCCCATGGTAATAACTTTTATAATTGTTGTGTTAATAATGTTTACAAACTTTAAGTTGTCTATGCTCATAATTAATTGTTATAATTTTTATGGAATTCATTTTGATAATCTATTTAATATTTATAATTTTTATGGCCTTAATCGTAATAATCTTATGGTTTATATGTTAATGATTTATTTGCTCCTCGTAATAATAACTTATGTTAATAATTTCCATATTCTATCTTAATAAATCATAAGGTTCACATGATAATAATACATTGATACATTTGATTTTGATGCCAATAACTCCCATGATCGTTGTGTTAATAAATTTATGATAACAACTTATATGGTTCCCATTTTAATAATCTCTATAATCCTTAGAACCCATTTCATCATCTTTGTGTTAATAAATCCCATGATAATAACTTATATGGGTTCCATTTTAATATTTTTTATAATCTTTTTAATTTATAATTTATATGGTACTCATGTTAATAACTCTTATAAATATTTTTATGGTCCCTATTGTAACCATATGTTCTTCTTGCTAATTATCTCTGTAACCCCTATTATGTGTTAATGACTTTTATAACTCATGTAACTACTATTGTCAACAAGTTAATAATCCTTATAATCCTTGTGCTAATAACCTTTATAATCCCATATTAATAATCCTTATAACCTCGTGGTCCCCATCCCTATCCTATATAATCCTTATAAATCATATGATCCACATGCTAATAACCATTTTAACTATTATAACTCCTATAGTGCATATCATAATATTAACCCCTATTGTGCATATCATAATATTAACCTTTGTGGTCCCTAGGTTAATAACCTCTTTAGACTTTATCATGTATCACTATTTCTTATAACTCATATAATTGTTTGGTCTTTGTGTTAAATATCCATACAATCTTTGTGCTAATAATCTATGTAATCATTATAACCTTTATGGTTTTGTGCTAATAAAACTTTTAAGTCGTGAAAGTCGAGCACCAAAAAAAACACATTTATGCAAGTGAAGCAAGATCGAAGACTCGATGGGTGAACCAATGATCACAAGTCTTCCTTTCAAATAAGTTGATACATTAGGAGACTATCATTCTATCAAAGTAACACAAGACTAACACTTAGCCCCACCCAAAATTTCTTTATTTTTGAAAGAATTGAACCTTGGTGGGTGGTCTAACATGCCACCATCTTTATCTCTTGGATGTTTTCCCTTAGCTTTTGGTACCTTGCTTCCTGGGTTTGTTCTTCATTCTTTTAGTCTTTTTTTTTCTTGGAAGCACAAAATGACAACTCTTCCTTATTGTTATTTGAGATGTTGTTTCTAGTTAGATAGAAGGTTGCGTCTTTGGGTATTCTTTAAGGGTGATGAATTTGGGTTTATCTGGCATAGTCTCAGCATAGGAAAAATCTTCTTTGTTCCTTTAGGGTTTTCATTTTCTGTGTTGGCATTTTGGAAGCAGTTTTCTCCTTTATCTATGCTCTGACACTTATCCTCAGCTGGTAATTCCCCTCTGGGGGGCTCACTACTTGGTTCCTCTATCTTAGTATTGTGTGTGGTTACTTCTTTAAGGAAAATTATTTGGTGGTGGGTTGCTAGAGGTTTCCTCTTTGCCTGACCCTCTTGCCTTGCCCTATATCAATTTATCTTTATTTTTCCAAGAAGGCTTTGGTTCCTTCTCAAGCCTTGTTGTCTTTTTTTTTTTTCAATCAATTTAGAGGTGTAATATGGAACCTCGGGACTGCAAAACTATCATCAATAATATTTGTGCTATCATGCAAGACATGGAAAGGAACCAACAAGAACAATTTGGAGAAATTAAGGATATCCTAGGGAATTCTGGAGAGAAATTTTTTGAAATAGAGATGGATTGTTATAAAATCAAATGCACAATACAGTATGAAAGTGATACATCTCTACAAACTCGATATCTTTAGGAAAATATTCAGGTTAAGAAGAGGAAGAACTGGAATGGGCCAACGTTCTACTCTTCCAGATCCAAAATGAAGTAAGTCTTTATGATCCATGTTTTGTAAATAAATATGTATTTTGAAAAAAAAAATGTTTATATACATGTAATGATAGAATCAATATAGATAGTGTAAATCTAGGAGGAAAGAATTTAGAAGATAATATATATGTGAAGATGTCATTAACAAAAAAAATATTTGAAATAACAAGAAAATATTTTTTTTGATAACTCATTACCCTTTGGTCACTATTAATATATCCTCCAATTCCAATTTTAAAAATTAACAACATGTCACCATATTTACCATTTAAGTCATCGTATTTACCATATAAGTTACCATATTTATCATTCAACAATAACCTCTCTTTATCTCTCTCTCATTTTATAGTTATAGTTACATGTGGTTTTATATGTCTATGTAAACACATTGCTTTGAAGACTTTTGCATTATAAATATATTTGTCGCCAAGTAAGTGGAAGGAATACAGTCTTCATGCATAAGTGGAGAAAATCAAAGAAATCCAAGAGTGTTTGTATGTCTCTTAAAGTCTTGAACTTTGATACTCTTAATATAATTGTACATGAAAAGATCAATATTAATTTCTACAAAATCTTGTGATATTAAGAAAAACTAAAATTTTATGAAATTAAAAACAACCATTATAAATTATGAATTTAAAATATTTAATAAAAATTAAGGTTGGAACTAGGACTAATCATTAAAATTAACTTTAACTTCTTTTAGTTATTCCTTTTCATAATTATGTCATATCCTCTTCTTTACCATTCCTTTTCATGATTGTGTCCAATTCTCTCCACTGCTATTGTAGCATGGCATTGACTTTTATCAATCTTAGGATGCATGCACCTTATTATCTTTTTACATCATTCATAAGTTCTTGGTGAGTTAAGTGTTCATATGAAAAGATAAATTATTCTTTACATTAATATAGTTAAATTGGATAACCAATTAATTATTATAATTAATAAAAATTTAATTAATTATTATGATTATTAATTTTTAAGGATAAAATTTGCCAAGGTTTTGTACAATTTGTGTAATAAATCTCGATAGATAAAAAATAAAATATAGCCCTTAGCTATAATAAAACACTCATACCATAAAAAAAACATAAGAATGTAGAGAATAATCCTTAAATAGGACAACGCTTTATAGTTTATTCTTTTATGAAAGGAATTCACTCCTATTCACTTGCTTCTTAAGGTTGGGTGACTTCTCTATGAGCTAATCTCCAAATACAATAAACTTCACACCTCTCATAAGGAGGGCCCCATTCTTATTTATAACTAAATAAAGAACCCTAATCATAACTATCTCCTAACTACCTAGTGAACCTCCTTTAATGAGGCTCCATTATGTTTATTCAACACTAACTACCATTGTGGGTCTTATTTAATAATAACAAGCATAGCAGATCTATTCCACCTTACTTTGAATGACCTCCACTATTATCACTCTACTATGGGTCCTTCGGCCCCCGTTAAACCCCCGTGAGAAGAAGAAACAAGTGGAGAATAGAAGGAGAAAAAAAAACTAAGGTTTTCTCTTTTGGTTTCATAAGATAGCTTCAATTTTCATTCATTCTTTAGTTTATTCAAAGATTAATTCTCTTTGTGACATCAAGGTCTTATTCTAGACAACAAGGTTCGGGACTGAACCAAACCTTTCAGATGCTTGTTTTAGAGGTGTTGATCCATCCTTGATAGTCTGTGTATTCTTGTTTGTTTGTAAATTAAGTTTCATGGCTGATAAAGAATATCTTGCAGAGTCAAATTGGCAGCAGTTTGTGGCAAGCTGATCCAGATTATAAATTTCAGTTCTGCTTGATTGTCAGAGTCTTTTTGTATGGTGTTCATCGGGGATCTCTAAATCAGACTTTGGTCCATGCCCTCACAGGGGTTTTGTAAAGAGAAAAACACTTTTTATATCTCAGAATGAAATTTCTATTCTGTCTTATACATGTGTATTGATGACTTGGTTACTTTTCGGTTTTTGATCTCCATGTTTACTTTCTATAATCTGTATGTATTTCAAAAACTTATATAAACTTTATTTTATATTGCAACATTATTTTCATTAATAAATCAACCTTAATCCTAGTAATTAATACTTATGGATTGAGAGAATATTTTTGAGGCTATAAAACCAAGGGTGACATTCTTGACTATCTTGTCATAGTCATACAAGATTTGAAAATGATTGAGTAAGGTAATTCATACATTTTCCGCAACATTTATTTGGCGACCATACTGGGGATATCTTCCATATCTCTCTGGTTGATTGTATTTGTGATTATCATTGAATATTTATGCTTTTGTTTTTTATTCTTTGATTGTTTTCTTATCCTCATGACAGTACCTGTTACAAGGCAACCTAGGAATCAACTGTAGCTCTCTTTTTCCTAAAAAGTTTTGATCTTCTTTTTTATGTCCTTAAATCTTCGCATCTCTGGGAGAAGAAGAGGATTGTCTCCTGAAATCACTCCTATTGTTGAAATAGGAAGAAGGAATGTTGTTTTGTCAACCCAATAAGGTACTCTAAGGAGAAATTTGTCTGATTCGGCTAGTTCATCTTTCTCACCCTCACCCATCATTTACAAAATAACATTTGTGGGTGGCTCTGGTGGAACTAGAGGTGCTTCTCCATCTCAGCCTTCAACCTCATCAGTAATTGGTAGTTTGTATAGCCATCAGGTCCCTTTCCAATATAATACCAACCCCACCAAGGTCATAAATAAGTATGGACTTTTTCAATTCGAAGAAGATGCTACTACTACCCCACAGTTGCATGTATCCTCCCCTTTAAACCTAACACCTGCCACTCGTCCGCTACCAAAATTCAAAGAGCATCTCCCTAGGTTTTCAAGAAATAACACAATCACTACAAACAAACACTTGGTGGCATTCTCTAATGCCCGTCACAATATAAGAGCTAATGATAATGATACTGGCATGTGCCTGTTTGTCAACTCTCTCGAAGGGAAAGCCACGACATATTTCTTCGATCTCCCTCCCAAGATTCTTTCCACTTGGGAAGAGTTAGTTTACTGGTTCAAATCCACTTATGGGCATTCTAAGAGCCCAACCGAACAATTATGAGAATACAATAACATTGCATACAAAGATGGTGAGACTATCAAGTCTTTCAACCTACGTTTCACCAAGTTGTATAATCAAATTCCTGAACTTATTCGCCCCCATAACCAAGCCGCTTTTATGCATTACTATAATGCTCTACCTTCCCCTTATTGTCATAGGCTTGAAGAAAAAACTAATGACAATCTTGGTTCCGCTCTTCATACTTGTCTAGAGTATGAAGAACAACTGGAAAGAATAGGTCTTCCCAAGGGAGACTCAATTAAACAAACAGACATATATGCCCTCTTACAACTTGTACATGATATGAATAATCGAATGATAGCATACGAGCGAAAGGGAAATTTCCCTTCACTTACTCCTGGGGCCTCATGTTCTTCTTCACCATATTTTAGGAATCCCAATGAAAATAAATTTCAGCCCAAAGCCATCATGCCTCGCAGTTGGTGTAACTTTTGCGAGGAAAATCACAAGGAAAGTACTTGTGAGGTAAAGAAGAGTGCCAGAGATAAAATATTTGGCAAAAGGCCTAAAACTACAATTATTGTTCTAGATTGGGTAGAACCAGAGGATGTCATGATCATAAACACTAGGAATAAATCCTATGCTTCAAAAGGAAAATACGACCCCCCTCGTACTTCGTCTAGCCCAAGCTCATCTTCGCAAGCTGCTGTTGAACAAGCTACTAAGACTCCTGAGAACCAAGGAAATATCTCCCCTCTTCCCTCTTCCAAATATAATATTTTCAACCAATTGGATAATATCAAAGCCGATGCTACTCTTCTGGACATGGTTGTCGTCCTTGAGCAACAAAAGCATCTAAAAAATTTCATGGAAGGAAAATCTTCCACCATAGCTAATCTCTCTGAAGAGGTACAAGAAGAGGATTCTAGTGTAAATAAAGTAGGTGTAAATAGTTTTAGGCACCCTGTAAAAAATTCCCCATTTTTCATTTTTGTAATATTATGGACAAAATAGCCCATTGTTGCCTAATTGACCGTGGTTCGGGCCCAAGTGTAATGTCGAAAATTATTATGAAAGAGCTAGGCTTGTCTTATACCAATGAAAATTCTAGAAGCATGCTCTCATATAATATTCTACAACAGTTGACTATAGGCGAAATAAAAGACGTGACTTTGGTTCTGTGCGCACATCCTAAAGTCAAGACAACCCTTAATATCCAGGTAATTGACATGCCAGTAAGTAATTATTCTATCATCCTAGGAAGAGACTGGCAAGCCTTGACAAGTGGATATCTTTCACTTGATGGGACACACTTATCCGTTCCTTGGAATAGAAAGAATATCATAGTCCTTAGGGAAGGAAGAATCTCACCTTACATAGAAAGCATTCCATAGCTTAATGTAAACTATGTCGAGGAAGATTTAGGGGTGTACTTTATCTTTGCGGATGAGGACGACACTACCACAGAACAAATTGATCTAGAGGATGGTATGTGGCACATGCAATTTGATGGCTCATGCTCCAATGAAGGTAATGGAGTTGGCATTATCTTGTACTCACCTGTAGGTAAAATTCACAACTTTTCCTATAGGTTATAATTTGCTTGCACAAACAACGTCACCGAATTTGAAGCATTATTGCTAGGCATTGAAAATGCCTATAATTTAGGTTGTAGACACCTTACAGTTTTTGGGGACTCTGAGCTTGTTGTGAACCTTGTACGTAAAATATATTCTCCTAGCAACAAGTTAATGAAACGCTACACCCAAACTGTTTGGATGCTTATCTCGAACTTATTATCATTTAACATCACTCATGTTAAAAGGGAATTGAATTTAATGGGTGACACATTAGATGTTTTTGCAGCCTCTCCTACTCGAAAACTTCTGCCACAAAGACCCGATTGTAATTTTCAATCTTTATATCGTCCTCATATCCCTGAAAATGTAGAGTCATGTCAGGTCTTCCCTAATGATGAAAGCATCTACGCTTTCATACAAAATGAACCATATAAGCCCAAGGAGATTATATCCATGGAAAACAATAAAATTCCGAAGGGCTTGACTCCTATAGAAAGTTCATTTTCATAGAGTGATGTAGGCAACAAAGAAAAGCATAAAGAAGAGGAATAAAAAAGAAAAGTGAGTGAAACCATTTCCTTGAAAACTGGGACACCCGATTCCCCAAAGAATGTTAAGATAGGTGCCCAATGTACTGATGAAGAAAAGTTGAAATTCATTGAGTTACTTCATGAATTTCAAGATGTTTTTGCTTAGTCTTATGAGGATATTCGTGGTTTTGATCCTGCTCTTATACACCATTCCATTCCTACCAAGGAGGGTATAAAACCAGTTAGGCAAAAACAAAGACCCACTAACCCCGCACTTGAAGCTACTATTAGGAAGGAGTTGGAAAAACTCTTGAAAGCTGGGATAATTTTTCCTGTTAAGTACTCCGAGTGGGTTTCCAATTTGGTTCCCATTCGGAAAACAATAGGTCTGATCCAACTGTGCGTTGATTTTTGTGCATTAAATAGAGTGAGAGTAAAAGACCATTTTCCTCTCCCTAATATGGAAATGATTTTGTAGCAAGTTGCAGGGTCACAAATCATGTCCTTACTTGATGCTTTTTCTGGTTATAATCAAATCAAGGTAAAAAGGACTGATAAATACAAAACCACTTTCATTACACGTTGGGGCACATTTACTTATGAACACATGCCTTTTGGTTTATCTAATGTAGGTGCCACTTTCCAAAGAGCTATGCATATAAATTTTGACGATCTGATCGGTAAAATTATTCACATTTATCTCGATGACTTGATTGTATATTCAAAGAACCGATTGGATCATTTTGGTCATCTTAGAAAATTTCTCATGCGATGCAGAAAGTTCGACATTTCTTTAAATCCTTCTAAGTCTATTTTTGGCGTTACCAAGGGCAATCTCCTTTGACATATTGTTTCTGATTCAGGAATAAGCATAGATCTCGAAGGGATTGCTGCTATTCTAAACCTTCCTACCCCCACTTCCAAAAAGGAGGTTCAAGCCTTTATGGGCATTATCAACTTTGTCCGTAGATTTGTTCCCGATTATGCTGTAATGGTCAAACCAATTCACAATCTTCTCAAGCAAGATCACTCCTTTTCTTGGACTTAAGACGTTGAGAATTCTTTCGTAAGGAATAAGAAGGCAATCAATTCCGCACCTGTTTTGGCGAAACCAGATTTTGAGAAAGACTTTATTATATACACTAATTCCACATAAGAAGTAGTTTATGTTATTCTTGTACAATGTGATGACCATAATAATGAAAAAACAGTAGCTTACGTGAGTCAAAGCTTATCAGATGATGAATTCAAATATTCTTATATCGAAAAACATGCTTTTTCTCTTGTTAAAGCTATGGAAAAAATTTTCCACTTTATCTTAGGCAAGCACACACTGGTAAAAGTCCCTTTGGTTGCTATCAAGTTTTTTCTCTCACAGACTTATCTTTTAGGGAATCTTGCACATTGGCTTGCCAAGATCCAGGAGCAGGATTTAACCATCATGACTTCAAAAACAATTAAGGGATGAGACTTATCCCTTCACTTGGCTCAACATGTTGAAGCAAGTGAAGAAATTGATGAACAAGATAATCCTCTTTCATCACTATTTTACATTGATAGTCAAATCCTTCCTATAGCTGAACATCCTTGGTATAAAGATCTGGTGTATTACTTGCAAAATAAAAAAATGTCCAGATAGCTTAGATACTCATCAAAGGACAAGGCTCTGTCTTGAATACTCCAGACATGTTATTTTAGGAGACTTCTTATTTAGGAGATCTGCCGATGGTATATTACTTCGTTGTGTAAATAATGAGGAAGCACATAAGCTGTTACAAGAAACCCATGGATCTTTAGATTTTTTTATTCATGTGGGTGGCCACTTTTCTGCTAAAACTACTGCTTTTAAAATCATCAGAAAAGGTTATTGCTGGCCTTCAATATTTCGAGATTCTTATAACTTTTCAAGATCTTGTGACAAGTGCCAAAAATTCACTGGGAAAGAACATTTATCTGCCATGCCTTTGCAACCTGTCCTCCTTAATTTTCCTTTTTCAAAATGGGGTATGGACTTTATAGGTCCTATTAATCCTCCATCTTCAGCAAGGCAAGTTTTTATCTTGACAACCACAGATTATTTTACAAAATGGACTGAAGTTGTTCCACTTAAACATTCACAGGATGAGCAGGCTATTTCTTTCCTTGAAACTAATATTTTCTCCATATTTGGCATTCCTTTAGAAATTATTACAAACAACGCTCTCGCTTTCATTTCTGCTAAGCTGAGTCAGTTTCTAGCTAAGCTGGGAGTTAAACATTTTACCTCATCAACTTATCACCCTCAAGGAAATGGGCAAGTCGAGTCTACTAACAAAAATATGGTTAGAATTATCAAGAGGCTCATTGAGGATAAGCCTCGTCAATGGAACACCCTCCTCACTTATGCCCTTTGGGAAGATCGCACTACTACCAAGGTAAGCATAGGTTGCACTCACTTTCAACTTTTTTATGGTCAAGCAGATATTCGGTCTACCGAGATGGAACTTTCTTCTCTACGACTGATCCTACAGATCAAAGAATTAAATTCTTCTAATGTCTCTCAAAGGATAAATGCACTGTTAGCTTTAGAGGAACAAAGGATGTTTGCCTTGGATAACATAAAGAGAAGACAACAAACCATAAATAAATATTTCAATAAAAGCGCAAAAGCTGTCAGATTTAAGGTAAATGAGAAAGTCTTGCTTTGGGATTCATCCCATGTTGATAGAGGAAGACATTCAAAGTTTCAGAAATTATGGCTGGGTCCTTTTAAAATTGCTTTTGTCCTAAGCGCCAATTCTTATCTTCTAAAAGACTTGGAAGAGCGATTATTTTCCTATAGCACCAACGATTCCCACTTGAAACACTATGTGAAACCGGGTTGAGAGTTAAAACAACACATGAAGGTTACTTCTGTATTATAATTTTTTTTTTCGTTGGTTTGATTTTTCTTTGTTGTTTTTATTTTTTCTGTTGTTTCATTTCTGTTGTTTTTCTTTTATTAATTTCTTTTCTTTTCAGAAATAAACTCTGGATCAATTTTGCCACAACGATGTTATTCTATAAGTATTGTTAATCAATAACAATCAAGTACACAATTGTCATGATGTCCCCCTTGAGACATCACTGGAATTGCTCTTTGCTTCCAGTACTGATATTATATAGATAATTGGATTTTCATCCTTACTTTCTGTCTTCCCTTTCTTCCCTCCACCTTGAGAGTAAAAAAGAGTGCACCAGAAGTTTTTCTTCTTTAAACAATAAACACTTTCACTGTGATTAATCGAATTTTATGCATACATGAATAAACCCCTCATACATAACACTTTTCATGAGTTATTCCCAAAGTCCCGAATTATTTTTTCCCTTAAACTGCCTCACTTCCCCTGTTGCATAATCATTCTGATATATAATTACTTGATCTATTATTCACCTGGTCTATGAAACCAGACATTCTGAGTTCTTAATCTGTTGGAAACATATTTCCCTGTGGAGTTGCCAGATTGTTGATGCTTAAAAACGCAACAATGAATATTATGCTCGCAAATGATTGCCAAGATTTATTATATATCTATATTAATAATAAACTAGTACGTAAGACCCCCTTGTAGACTTATGACACTATGGTGAATAAGCAACGCTTCTATTTTGTTTGCTTATGTGATGGTACCAACACAATCCTCTACAGTTCATGTGTTTCAGATCATGGTTTAGAATGTTATAGTGATATATGTTGGTTGGATGATTAAAACATAGCACTAAATGGCTTCGATGAGCTCTCATAGAATATGTTAAGACTACCTTGTAGATAGAAGAATTATTATCAGTTTTGGCTTTGATATTGCATTGAACATGGCATTGAATGGTTTAAATGGTCTTGATAGAGGATAATAATGGAGTTTTTTTTAATAAAAGAACTATACTTGAGTTCTAATGTTATATTATCATGACAAAGCATGGGTGCTCTACACATTTGCTACTATGGTTATGCGCCTTGTTCGAATTTCATATATGGTTTCACATTGGGTTATGTTCCTAGCACATTGTTATTTAAAGAAGTTGTTATTACCAAGGGGTGGCGCACTATGCAAAAGTGATATGGCAATGGATATGTGGTTGATTAATTGTTTAGTGCTATGGTGAATCGACTTGGCTTGTACGTTGAATTGAATGAGGTTGGAAGGGAGAAGCTACGTGCATTTACTGCACGTCACTCAAACTCCCCTCGAGCCCGTCAATGTAGTCATTCTTGCATTTTGGTTTTGGCTTTGGTGGTTGTTGTTGTTCCACATTGTTCGATCATAAAGGAGATATACAGCCTTGTTTTTCCTCGTGCGAGATTTTTCCAGGTATGGGTTTCTTACTCTTCCATCCATGATAGTTACTCTGTCGTTTGACTCAACTTTTGGCTCTAGATTACTCGTGGTCTGTGTGTTTCTTGAGTTGTTATGAGATATTTGAACTATGTATTGGTGTTTGTGTCTGTGGTTTCTTATGGTGATTATTATATACTGTTGGCACTTTAAAAAAGAAATGGTTATTCTCTCCTTGCTGTGTGTAATCTTTGCATGGGTTTATTGGATAAAAATTTACAGTGGAGCCTGCTCGATTATGGTTTGGGTTTTGGGTCTGGGATCTCTGTTGAAATTGAGTATCATGTCTTGCCAAAGCTTTGAGCTTTGCGCATACCCTACTTATAAAATGTCATAACAAGTCTCTATGTTTAAGTTGCTCACTCCATGTCCATCTCTGTGGCTAGTATTTTCAACCTTGTGGGTTGCAATGTGAACTGATGAAAGATTAAAATATTCGTGCCTTGTCTTGGAAAAACTATGACTTGTTAGCCACCTTGCATTGCCCTCACTGACACAGTTTCCTGTAGAACATTGGACAATATGAGTTTAACATCACCCAGAAGTTGATAGAAGCATTATGGATGCTTTCTGGTTAGGCACGGGTTTGTTCTTAGTCGCTCATTTTACAGTGTTGATTAAAGGGATTGGCTTCATTTCATTTTCCTACTGGAATTGACATTCTGTCATTTTAGTAATCCTTACAACTGAAAGTATTGTTACATGTTATGGTTCTGTGGTAAATTGTGGAAGGCATGAGCTATTTGCGTTATTCGAAGTCTTAACCCTCTGGTCGAACCGCCTCTTCTTACATTCCACTTGTTGTTTTAAATCCTAAATATGATATTGATATCATTTTACTCCAGTCGATGGTTGATGGAGCATTGTGCGTTCTTGGTTGCTTAGGCACGATTTTGGTTGCATCCCTCGTTTGGAAATTCTGGAAGAAGTCTTTACACACTGATTTGTTTGAAGCTTGGGCTCAAAATATTGAATGTTATTTGGTTCAATCGTTATTTTGACTATATAAAGGGGTCACTTGTGTGCGAATTGTTTGAGGCCCGATTAAGAGTTATAATGTCCAGTTGACTGTTTTGGACAATGTTTAAATAATTGATGGATACAAATGGTTATAAATACTGTGCATGTTCATGTTGGTTTAAAGATTAAATATTGAGTTAATAGTTTCGGTTCAAAGGGTTATTGTGGTTTCTCATATCGATTACAATGATTTTCGTAATGTCTGTCATGTAATGATTATATGATTACAAAAGCTGACGTAATTAAATAGTTCTAGGCATATAGATTATTGTTTGGAAGCCATCAAGCAAAGTTGTCAAAGGAAGTAATAGTTTAAATTGTGATTTTCAAAAGTGAATACTGTTGAACTTTGAAGGTCGGAACAAAGATATGTTTGATTGCATGTTTTGATTTATTTTCATTTGAACAATATCCATATTACTTCCTTGCCGTTCTACTACTTTTCGCTCATTACATTCCCCTCATAATTCCAATTTCATTTATGGCATCTATGTACTGTGAAATAAATTAAAAAGGAAGTATGTGTAAAAGAGACAAAGAATAACACAACAAAGATATGGTGACTAATATTTTGGTATTTTATTACAGAGTTAAATTGTTTAATTAATTGTTGAACAATATTCGTGTATTAATCCCCTATCATTATACCACTTTTCACTAATTACACTCCCTCCATATGTCCCATGAACCCTATCACCCCCTGTTCACTTAGTGATTATTAAATAGTTTGTTATGGATGGATTTGCATGTATCTCGTGTCAACTTCTGAGCCAATTGTTGATTCATGTAGCTGAATGTCATGTATGGTTTATTAAGAGCTTCATTACTGACGAACTGGTGCTACCGAATGAGTTTCTTCAATAGGGGTAGCCGTGGTAGAAATAACAGAGGAAAGGGAAATTGGAACCAAGGGCCTAAAAGGCCTAGATTTTCCATCCATTTTGAAGTTGATCCCCAAGAATTGAACCAGTTGTTCCAAGATGGTTTCTTTAACTGGATTGGTCATGGAATAGTACACCCTCGACCAGAAAGACCTTCTTTCTTGCCTCAAAACATCCCTAACATTCCCGTTCCTCCACATGTGTCCTTGCAAGCAGAAGTCCCTGCAAATGATGGATGGCTAGAGATTGTCAACCCAACTGTCTCTCACCATCGTGGCTGGCCCAATATGTCATTGCCTCTCCCACCACCTGTCAATCCTAATGTCCAGATTGCTCGTGTTGATTCACCCCTTCAATCTTCACATGCTATTAAAATATTAAAAACTGATGTTCCCCATGTGCAAGATAAATGAAAAGCAACAACCTCCCCTTCTTCTCCCTCAGATGATTCCTCAAAATCCCTATCTTCCCGCATGCATTTGAAGGATGATTGTTCCCATGTTATCAATGAAATACAACCTCAAGGTTCTAATCAACCATGGGATACTTCTGAGAAATCAAAGGGGGAAAATAGTGGAAAAAGAAAAACTGCCTCCCATAGTGGCAAGTATGGCTTTTAGATTGTGTTTTTTTTTATGATTTGGGTTGATGAAGACAATGTTAATGGTTTTCATAATTTTGGGACAACAAGCTCTGTTTTGGTATTTTGTGAATCATATGGATAATATGGATGATGTGGATATTTATATATTTTTTGGATATGATATAAGTTATTTCTGATATTTAAAATATACAGTTTGGAGGATATTTAAGGAAGTTACAAGGGTGGAAGGTGATTGAAATGATTATCCCTTTTGTGTTATATTTTATGATTTGAAAATAAGATATTTACGGGAGTCACAAGGGGTCCCACCTACCTAGTTATTATTAATTAAAGACCCTTAACTATATTATTATTATTTACCTCTCCTAAACTAATTAGTTAAGTCAAACTAACTTATCTAAAGAAAGTAGTTGAACTACTTCTACTTATTTGGAAAGAATAAAAGATAAATGAGAACAAGAAACAAGTGGAGAATAGAAGGAGAAAGAAAAACTAAGGTTTGCTCTTTTGGTTTCACAAGATAATTTCAATTTTCATTCATTCTTGAGTTTATTCAAAGCCTAATTCTCTTTCTGACAGTAGGGTCTTATTGTAGACAACAAGGTTCATGAATGAACCAAACCTTTCAGACGCTTGTTTTACAGGTGTTGATCCATCCTTGATAGCTTGTGTATTCTTGTCAGTTTCTGAATTAAGTTTCGTGGTTGATAAAGAATATCTTGCAGAGTCAAATAGGCAACAGTTTGTGGCAAGTCAATCCAGATTATAAATTTCAGTTTTACTTGATTGTCAGAGTCTTTTTGTGTGGTGTTCATCGGGGATCTCTAAATCAGACTTTGGTCCATGCCCTCACAAGGGTTTTGTAAAGAGAAAAACACTTTTGATATCTCAGAAGGAAATAAATCAAATTGCTATTATGTCTTATATATGTGTATTGATGACTTGGTTACTTTTCGCTTTTTGATTTCCATGTTTACTTTCTGTAATCTGTATATATTTCATAAACTTATATAAACTTTATTTTCATTAATAAATCAGCCTTAATCCTAGTAATTAATACTTACAATTGAGAGAATATTTTTGAGGCTATAAAACCAAGGGTGACATTCCCGATTATCTTGTCCTAGCTAGACAGGATTTGAAAATGATTGAGTAAGGTAATTCATACCTTTTCCTCAATAGGGTTGTTTCAAGGATAATCAACATGGTATCAAAGCAAAGTTGATTTGAGAGGGAGCCTATCTCACGATGCACAACTCCAGATCTACGAGATTTGAGTGACCAAGGGAGAGATCAAGTTCATATCTAGGGTTACAGGAGTAGATCTATGGGATCAAGAATGTTGATTTGGGTGCTTTAAGGACTAAGCACATATCCAATATCTTTTGCAACAAATTTGTCATATTTGCAGGAGCTCTTATCAAATCTATAAACTAGCAAACATAAATTGAAGGACTGATTTATGGGAAACTACAATACTGAGGTAGAACAAGTGTTTTTATAGGTGTATGGAGGTGTACGTGGGTCAAGGAAGGGAAAGTCGCATACATACACAGGATGTAGTGGTGATAGTCACGTACCCATGTGGCATGTAGTGGTGATCATTGTGTATAGGGCCGTACATGACAGTACAAATGCAATTTCAGTAGGAAATTTTGTTAGGTGGCTTGTTGAGCAATGGCATGAGGCCAAGGAGTCAACAAGGAGATATAAGATAGGTGGTGAAGCACTTCCATGTATATGTTTGAGCCACATGAGAACACATAGGAGCAGAGACGAACTTTTTCTCATGTGCCTGAATCATCCACTTAGAAGCAAAGAAGTACTTTTTCTCACGTGCTTGAGCCATCAATCAAGGGGATCTCAGATGGGTGAAGAAGGAT
This sequence comes from Picea mariana, assembly GCA_032191745.1. NCBI lineage: Eukaryota > Viridiplantae > Streptophyta > Pinopsida > Pinales > Pinaceae > Picea > Picea mariana. The sequence goes on along the minus strand of JASDQU010106991.1, from coordinate 159,004 downwards.
GTTCATCCAAATATCAGAGGATAATATATCTATTGGAGTTAGTAACTCATAGATGGAGCAAACAAGTGAGTAGGGAAGGGTTTGAGGAAAGGAGCAAAGGGGCAACAAGGGAGATAACAATCAACCGACAAGATAAAAGGATTGATATTGAGGTTTGTAGGGCTTGGTTATTTGTTGATTTTTATTCCTCGAGTGAACCATTATTCCAGGACGAGAGCCTGTAAAATATCCAAGGGGATATTGGATCATGGATCAATGTCGTTGACAAAGAATGAGGAGCGAGAGGCTCCGAAGGTTGAGCGACTCAGAGGGAGTCGACCTTCAGGTTCATGTGGGAAGGAGTAGTCTTCCAAGTCTATCAAGAAGGATTCATGGTACGAGATGGCCATGCAAGATGCTTAGGAGAAGGAGGCTTCTAGGAGCATGTTCAGAGGTAATGAGTCTTCGAAGATAGGTTATAACATGATGACAGGGTTAGCTTTTGTGTTAGAGGGAGCAACCAATCAGGTGGATTAGAGAGAATGCATGGTAGCAGATCTGGTAGAGAAGATAAAGCCAACACCAGGTGGGAGAGGTACCTTCCTCGCTAAGAGAGAGTGTTGATGTTAGTAGTAGCACCAAACATGTACTTTTGCATTGTCATGTGTCTAGCATGTGGAAGTCGTCGAAAGCCTTCTATCCTTGAGTTTACCTTAGTTAAAAGAAATTAATTAAAGTAAAAGTGTTTTTATTAGTTAATTGAGTTATTTAAGGAAAGTGCTAAAAGCAATTCCCATGTAATCCAAGCATCTAAATCTTAAGTGGGTGTGAGGAGTAATCTCAATTGTGGATCACTTTGGAGATTAGAAATATATTATAACTCATTATTATAAAGGAAAGGCTAGGGTGAAGGAGGACTACAGTCGACTCGACTTGTGTGAGATACACTTTTGAGAGACTTTTGGTGAGAAACCAAGGTTGAGGATAACAAAGAAGGACTTTTGCTAGTGCGAGGAGTGTAGAAGCAAAGAAGGACTTTTGCTTACATGAGAGTGAGGCGATCTCACTGGTTGTGTGAAGAGATTTCATCCAAGTGTTGATGTAGATAGGGTTGGATAAAAAAAGACCGTGATTCAATATCTTGTATAGGTGGAGAAGTACTTCCATCTAGAGATCATACAGGTCAATGAAGAGAGACAGAAGGAACAACCGCAGGTGGGTTTCAAAGGATAGAAGCCAGAGAAAAGCGTAGCACCATACAAAAGTGCTTGTACAAGTTTTTTCGTACATGTACGCGTGTTACAATGGAGATATTTTGCATACACACATGATTTAGAAGTAGGTGGATTGCGTAAACCTAGAAAAAATACAACAAAGAAGACATGGTCAGGTTTGTCTGTAGTTGTATATTTCTATTAGTGGACCATTTTCCCTGTTATGGGAGCCTTGATTTGACCTTAATAAAAGCATCTTAAGACTGGTTTTCCCTCTGGGGTTTTTCCAAGGGATTTTACCCAAAAATATTGGTGTTTATGTGTGATATTTTTGGTTTCCTTATTTGTTCTTTTGTTGTATGTTTAGTTGATTACTCAGTTGTGATTTTAGTAGATAAAGTGGTTTTATTTTGAGCTAATTGTTATGTGTTGGGTAGGGGAATCTCAACATGGTATCGAAGGATACCAAGGATTGTTAGAGAATAATCAACATGGTATCATAACATACCAAGGGTTGTTTTCAGGATAATCAACATAGGTTTCTCCAAATTCAACTCAAAAAGTTGTATGGTTTGATTTAAATGTCAAGGCTCTTTTTTTCCTTTTTTATCCTTATTTATAACTAACAAGAGAACCCTAATCATAACAACTTCCTAACTACCTAGTGGACCTCCTTTAATGAGACCTCATTACATTTATTTAATACTACTATCATATTAGGCATTATTTAATAATAACAAACATAATGGACCTAATCCACCTTATATTGAATGGCCTCCACTATTATTACTCTATTATGGGATCTTTGGCCCCCATTACACCCCTAGGAAGGATCCCAATAGTTTGAGTACAACTTCAGTATCCCTTGCTAAGCTAGTTATTGTACCAACTAGGAGGTCAATGAGAACCTTTGAATTTCCTTAATAATAGTCTTCTTGAATTCCATGTTTTGAAATTATCTTCTTCCTTGAATCAATGCAAGTACATCACCTTTAGTATTCTTCTTTTGATTAGGTAACTTCTAACAAAAACACACAAATTATTCCTTTGTGATCCCTATTTACTCCTACATGATCGAAGTTTCCCCTAAACACTCCATCAAAAATTAACTTTGCAAGAAAAAAAAATATTTTATTTTTATATATTAATCTTTGATATATCCTATAACACATCACAAAAACTTCCACATTGATCATTATTTACGTGACCCAAATATACTAAAAACCTGTTGTTTGACTTCAGAAACCTTATTCAATAAAATATAATTTCCTGATATTTAACATGTGATTAGGATATTACTAAAGAGAAACATATTAATCATAGACTTCATAAAGATTAAACAATAATACCATACAAATCTATAATAACAGAGTGTAGTACAAAGTCAAGTCACAATTAATGTCTTGAACTTCATGCATTTTAAACAACATAATCGAAAATAAATAAATATTCTTGCTTTGAACCTCATGCATACATCAACAATATAATTAATGTAATGCATAGAGATACATAGAATTCGATAATAAAACATGAGAGACCAAACATAATCATCCTAGGTAATATTGTTGTAGAATTAGAAAGCTCATATCTATCATCTTCTCCTCTTCAATTATAGTACCAATAAGGTCATAGAATCCCTCACATTGATTGCTTTTAGATTTATGAGCACATTTTCCTTAAATTGGGTCCTTAATCAATTATTTCTCTCCTCTCTATATTTGTAAACATTAATGAAATTTAATAGAACTTGTTGTAATTGCTCCACTTACATTTTCTTTGGCTTGGGATTTTGTTTCCTAGGGTTCAAGGTAAGTTCTATAATGTTGATTGGAGTTCATGTTGGAACATAAAATTCTCCATTTATTTATGTTCACTATTACATTTGGGGATCAAAATTCAATGTTTGAGCCAACATTTGTCAAAAAAAAACATTTTTAATGTCGAAATTTTGTGGAAAAATGTGAAATCTTTGTTTTTGTTTTTGTTTTATTTATTTATTTATTTCTATTTTTATTTTAATTTACACCGATAAACATCACTTAAGTGACTTTAAGAACTTAATGTCACTCTTAAGTGATGTTTGAGATGTCACTTAAGAGACATTTTATACCCTCATACACATTTTGGTGCATATAGGTGAATCTTTCGTCGATTTAATGTTGGTTTGTGACGTTTAAGAATTTTTTTTAATCAATGATTATTTTATATGTTCAATTATTATTTTAATCTTTTTTCAACATTTTCCATAGTAGAAAACTTCAAGCATAGATCTTTGAATAATATTCATAGCACCCCCTAGTCTCTCATTAGAGTAGGAGATACTGACTAACTGATATGTACTAGTATTGGTGGGGGGTACTTGACCTTTTAATAATTGAGATGATACACTAATACCCTCCCCACTTGAGTTCAGATCTCACTTTGTGACATGTTTCTCTTAGTGAGTTGATTGTTGATGAGCTATTTAATGGTTTATCCATGAGTCGTTGACCTGAACTTATCCCTTGAAGAATTTAGGGTTTACCCTGGTTATCATCCTTGGAATGAGGAGAACTTCTTGGGAGGTTTCCCCCGTGATATTTTACCTAATTGATAGAATCATGGCTAGTACAATTGACAATATAGGTGCAATCTAAGGACCATGAAATTGTTTGCATAGACAGATGTAGTCTAAAGACCATGGAAATGTTTGTATAGATAGATGCAACCTAATGACCATGGAAGTGTCCCCATAGAAGTGTCTCCCATTTTTATGTATCATTAGTGTGATTTTCATCTAGAGGGCCTCACGTGTTTGTATTTCCTTAGTTATCATCATCATTGCCATTACTATCATTATCAGTATCATCACTTTCATAGTCATTATGATCGTCATTGTCTATGTATTATATAATAACATATTGTGATATAGAATATATTGTGATAACGTATTGTGATCATCTCTCTCTCTCTCTCTCTCTCTCTCTCTCTCT
>JASDQU010106991.1:134414-147864 GCA_032191745.1 Picea mariana | reverse complement strand
ATCAATATAGATTGCAGTGCAAGCTTTAAGGAAATATAAATAATTTTAGTTATGTTCTGTTTGTTTCTCAATCTAGTTTTCCTTAATGGATTTTGCAAGGCTAGCTCATGTAGCTTATCATGACCAAGAATGGTGTGTTCTTGTACATATGAGCACTTCATTGTAGAACTTGGTTTTCATAAATTGAACCCCTAGTAGGTGCCAATGCCATTCATAAAATATAAACTCATTATTATCTAGGATTTTTTGATTGATTGACATCCTTTTTTGGCATGCATGACGTAGATATGACCACTAAGATGATATATTTCAAGTCATATTTGCTAAGGAAATCTAACAATCTACATTCTCAACTACTAAGTTGAGACTAGGTGAATATATACTTCAAAGTTGTCATGGTTTGTATGTAATTCAAATATATTTTTGAGAAAATACATCTTTGTTTTTCTATTGTAAGAGTTTCCTTTGTTGTTAAGTATCATGAATGAATACCAATCATGTTTGGTAGATGAGTTAAGTTTACATAAAAAATGTTTGACATATTTCCTTATTTGTTTTCATGTGGCTTTTAATGCTTAACCAATGTCACTAGTCAATATTCAAGGATGTGTATTGAAAGTAATGAATGCAACATAATCTATCCAAAAGGAGAACTGGAGAAGTGATGCTAGCATAGCTTGCCCCAATTATAGTTATAAAATTGAGAATAGCCATTTACTACACTTTACCTATTGATGGAAATTAGTTTTGAACAATAATGGCAATTGATGTTTTCAATTATCTAACCCTCAAGTGAAAAAACAGTCCTTCCATCCAATATGAATACTTGTTTCACATTTCACCATTTTATGTTCATATAGGAAATTGGGGTTTTATCTATTCAATTTCTCTTTGAATATGTTCTCATCTATTGTAGCATGTCCATTATATATTTTTCTTTCTTTTCAAGACCATACCTTCAATTTTGAATTCTCCAAATCATTAAAATCATGAAGCATTGTTTCTTAACATTTAAGGCTTTTGATTTTGTTTTCTAAGTAGTAAGGATAATTCTATCATTTTCTTATTTAGAAATATTAGTATTCCCCTCCTCCTTTGCTTTATATATTTGATTTTTCTATGGTCTCTCATCACTCCACTCCCTCATTGGGTATTGACCTTGCTATAAGCTCTACTTTGTTGAAGGGGATGAGATTTGATTTTTCTTGTAAGGGCTGAGTTGATCAATCTTGGAGAGGAAAAACTCTTTTTGGTCCTTCAAAGCTTTCAACCACCAATGTTGTTAAGGGGGTGGTAGGTGTTTTGTGTTTGAAGGACATGTGTCCACTTTTTCTAGGTGCAAATGTTGCATCACTATAGTTGGTTTTGGGTCTCATCTGAGCTACTCATCTTGCAGGGTTAGGAAATTCCTTCAAAGAGGCTTTGACACCCACTCAACATGCTCAAGTTTCACAATCTCTTTCCCAATGCTTCAACATGGATATGCATACTTTAATTCTTGTCATCTCCCTTGACCAAGAGGTTTTGGACTAGAAGGAATTTTACTTGGCCCATGGTTTGATATTTCATTTTAAGATAAGTATAGCAGTTAGATCAAAGTTGTTCATCAGAGTAGGCCTCTCAACTTTCTAAATTAGAGCAATGAAGGTGGAGATTAGAACTTGTTTGGATGTTCTTAACTCTTCCACTGCTTTTTAATGCAACTATTTGCATTGTGTATTAGAAGAGGTATAAGTTGGAGGCCTACTTTGTCATAGGCCTTAGACATGTCGAACTTGATAAGAATTCCTTTATGCTTTTAACTTTTTAAAGTGTATAAGGTTTATCACCAATCCCATATAATTTTACTTGCCACATAGTTTTATGTATCATTTTAAAATAAGTACAAAAGTTATCTATTGTGTAAAAGTTGTCCATCGATGTAGGCCCCTCAAATTTCATGAATAAATCAATGAAGGTGGCCAATATAACTTGTTTGATTGTTCTTGACTCTTTTACTTATTTTCACACATTTATTTGTCTTAGAAGAAGTGGGCGTTGGAGGATGTTAGAAATAATAGTTGTGCTCATTTAACCATAGACAATATAGCAATATTGCTACCCAACCATAGGTCGAAGCCACCCCCTGTTGGGTATGTGTTATATTCTTTGCATGAATAGTAGTGTCTGCATTGCACTGGGCGTGCAGGGGTTCAAGGGCAATTCCCCCGAGAATTTTTTTTGCCTCGTGAAATGTGTCGCATTTTTGGGTGGTTTTTCTGCACATGATTTTTTTGCCGATGGTTTTCTATTTCCTGTTAAGGAATTAGGGTTGTTGACTAATACAAGTCATTGGGTTAGGGTTTTGGATGCGACTGGCTCCTATATGTATATTGTATTTTAAACAATGTATCACTATGAATGAATATAGAATATGTTGGTTTTTCTGGTTTGGGTTTCCAGGGGAGAAATCTCTGTGTAATGTTCGTATTTGCCATTGTATCTTTTTTGTTATTTTACTGAAAATCTGTTTGCAGTAAATATTGTACAAGGTTAAAATCTACATTTGGTATCAGAGCTTTGTTGGCTTCAGGCGGATGAATTTGTGGTCAATGGTTTGGATCGAAACTGTGATAAGCCTTATTATAGTGGGAGATCAGTGGTATTGATTTTTTTAGGTGGAAAGAAATGGCAAGCAATTCAAAAATGGAGATCGAGAAGTTTAATGGGAAAAGTTTTGAGCTGTGGAAGATCAAGATGGAAGATCTCTTGGTGGACAGAGATCAGTAGATCATGGTAGATCCAAGTACTGCACATACATGAACTTCAACAAATAACTAGAAAAAGTTGGATCGGAAGGTGAAGAGCACAATCCGATTGTGTCTCTTTGATTCAGTATTACTGAATGTGTCAGAGGAAGCTACAACCAAAGATTTATGGGATAACTTGGGGAAGTTGTATCAATCTAAGTCCCTAGTATATAAACTATTCCTGAGAAAGAAGCTCTATAATCTGAGGATGAGAGATGGAGACTCGGTGGCAGACCATTTGAAAGCCTTCAATACTGTGGTAAGTCAGTTAGTATATATTGAGATTAAAATTTTAGATGAAGATAAATGTATGAATTTACTATGTTCTTTACCAGACTTGTGGGATAGCCTGGTTGTGGCCATAGGTAGTAATACAACTTCCTTGAAGTTTGATGAAGTGGTCTCATCCTTGTTGTCAGATGAGATGAGACAAAAGAATATGGAAGGACAGAGCACATACACATTATTTGCAAGAGGATGTTCCCAGAAAATAAATAGATCTAAGTTCTCAAGTGGGAGATATAATTCTAAGGGTAGATCTTGCTGATTTTTCAATATGCAAGGTTTAAGCATGAAGTTCATTCCTTTTTAGCATTTAACTTAAACCATAAACAATTATGTTGCAACAACCAAGATCGCAAGAAGAAACACCATGCACAAGAACACAAGAAGTGTCCTGGGAAACCCTTCTCAACAAGGGAAGAAAACCTAGCCAAATCCTTTGCTATATTCTTCAAGAGAAATACCTTCACCACCAAGAAAACCTATCACGCAAGAGGGTGCTTGCAAAACCTAGAAGTCTAGCGCCCAAGAGAGGTGCGCACTTTTCCCAAGAAGATGTACTTGCTGAAATTTCCAAACACACACAAAATATATGATTCCTCAATGGGGAATTTACCTTATATTAGACTTGACATGTCAACATAAGTGTCTATTGGCACAACAGGGTTGACCTCTCTATCTCATAATATATTTAATATTAACCAGATTAATTACCTTTTACATTAATTATCAATAACATTAAGGTGGGCCGACATGTACCCTTTACATTACAATTAGGGTTACATGCATGTCTGACTCTTGAACAATATAGAAAGGGATCTCATACACCCACTAGTGCTCAGCCACTAGGGACACATCCATAGGGATGTCCATATCTCTGGCTCACTGCATTACACATAAGAACCACTTCTTACTAGTGCTCAACAACTAGGATCACGTTCACCTGTGCTCGTCCACTCAATAGATCTTCTTTCCCATTGCATTACATATGAGAGACATCTGTAGTTCATCATCAACTCTCTGCTCAGAGGAGGCTAATACATCATATTCATCTCTGTCTCATGACGATGCACCCAACACTTTGGGATTTCACACATTCACCTCGTGCTCAGCTACAAGCACATCCAAATTTGCAGATCTCCTTTCTCACCGCGTTACAGAGGATAATCATCTGCAGTTCTTCTCAACTCTCTGTAAGGAGGAGGCGATCTCTATGTTCTAGCTCTATCTCAGATAGGAACCACATACCCCTCTCAGGGGCTCTCTTTGAGGTTTGTGTCCTGGAGAATGTATCACGTAGCTGGAATCATCAACATATCTAAATCTCCTAGAAAGTTTGTAAAGGTATGTTGGAGATGTGGAAAAGAAGGGCACTACAAGAAACAATGTAGATCCAAAGTTGAGAAAAAGAAGGGCACTACAAGAAACAATGTAGATTCAAAGTTGAGAAAAAGAAGGGATCTAAAGAATCTCCTTCTACAGAAGAAAAAACCTCCAAGGAAGAAGGAGGGGATGTGTACTTGGATTCTTCAAGAACACATGCAGATCATGAGGCATGGTTGACTATGGTGCATCCTTTCATATGACTCCCCACAGGGAGTGGTTATGCGAATATGAAAAGTATGATGGAGGTAATGTTTTCTTAGGTGATGATTCGACAACCAAAATCATAGGACGATGAAAATTCAAGTTGAGGCTCATAGTCAAGGTTTAGAACACTTCCTGGTGTTTTGCACATCCCATGTTTGGCTAGAAATTTTATTTCTCTAAGAAAAATGGACGATGCAGGGGTAAAAACAATATTTGAAAAGGAAATATGCAGGATGGTTCGAGGAGCAATGGTGTTGTTGAAGGGAGTTCAATTTGGAACTCTGTATAAGCTGCAAGGAAGAACTATTAGTGATGGGTGTAATAGTTCCATTGTTCATGATATTGGAGTTGATGAATAAAGAACTCCTACAGTCTCTGGAGAAAAGGTTATGATGTGGCATCAAATATTGGGGCATATCGGAGTGAAGGGTCTTTCACTACTACACGGTAAAGGTATGGTTTAAGGTATGTCTAACTGCTCTCTAGATTTTGATTTCTGTGAACATTGTCTATATGGGAAGCATAATCAGGTAAGATTCCCCTCTGGTGCAACGAGGGCAGAAGGAATTTTACAGATAGTTCACATTGATGTTTTTGGACCTATGTTGATCCCATCATTGGGAAAATATGTGTACTATGTCTCATTTATAGACGACTTCTCAAGGAATACTTGGATATATTTCCTCAGGAAGAAATCTGAAGTCTTTGATAGGTTTAAAGAGTTTAAGGCTCTTGTTGAGATTCAAACAAAGAAAAGAATCAAGGTGTTGAGGACAGATAATGGAAGAGAGTTCTACAAGAATGAATTTGAATAATTCTGTAAGAAGTGCGGTATAGCAAGGCAGAAGAATACTCCATATACACCTCAACATGATGGAGTTGCAGAAAAGATGAACAGGACGTTGACGGAAAAAGAAAGGTGCTTGCTCAGTGGTGTCAGGTTAGGGCAATAATTCTGGGCAGAGGCAGTGGGTATTGCATGCTACCTGGTCAACAGATCACCCTCATCAGCGTCGGATGACAAGATTCCACAAGAGGCATGGACTGGTAAGAAACCTTCTCTCACACATCTCAAGGTATTTGGCTGTGATGCATATGTTCATGTTCCAAAGGAAAACAAGAGTAATCTAGATAAGAAGGTTGAAAAGTGTATCTTTATTGGATATAAATATGGTCTCAAAGGTTATAAGCTTTAGAACCCAAAAACTGGTAGTGTAAAGTCGAGATGTGGTATTTAGAGAAATGAAGGATGTTGTTAAACAAGAAGTCCTGCCAAGTAAGGAAGAACCAACGAAAATAGAGTTTGATTTAAAGGATGATGAGTTAGACTCTATAGAAGAACAAGAATCGGAAGAAGAAGATTCTCATACTCTAGTATTGAGGAGATCGGTTCGAGAAAGAAGGCTATCGGAAAGGTATACTCCATTTGATTTCTGTTCACATTTTGCTTTGTCAATTACTGATGATGATCCTAGAACTGTCAGGGAGGCAGTGGATTCACATGATGGAAATCTATGGAAAAGGGCCATGGATGAACAAATGGCAACTTTGGATGAGAATGAGGCTTGGGATCTAGTGGAGTTGTTGTCTGTAAGAAAGCCCATTGGAAACAAATGGGTATTTAAAAAGAATCTTAATGCAGAAGGAAAAGTGGAGAAATATAAAGCTCGATTAGTAGCAAAGGGTTATTCCCAGGTTGAGGGAATTGATTTTGGTGAGATTTTTTCTCCTGTTGCCAAGTTAACCTCTATAAGATTTATGTTATCTGTTGCTATTGCATTTGATTTTGAAGTAGAACAGATGGATGTAAAGACAACATTCCTACATGGGGATTTGGAAGAATAAATATATATGAAGCAGCCAGAAGGTTATGTTGTGAAGGGAAAGAAGGAGCTGGTATGCAAGCTGAAAAATTCCTTGTATGGTTTAAAACAATCACCAAGGATGTGGTATAAAAAATTTGATACTTATATGCTGGGACTTTGATTCACAAGAAGCAAAGAGGATCACTGTGTGTATTTTAAATTAATTGGTGATCATTTGATTTATTTGGTCTTGTATGTGGATGACATGTTGCTAATAGGAAACAACAAGGAGATTATCCAAGATGTGAAAACTCAGTTATCCTCTAAATTTTACATGAATGATCTCGGTGCTTCAAATTTCATTTTGGTCATGGAAATTTAAAGAGATCAGAAAAAGAGGAAACTCTGGTTAAATCATAGAAGATATGTCGAGACAATATTGCATAGGTTTAATATGCAGGAATGTAAACCGGTCAAGGTTCCTATTCCTGTTGGTGTAAAGTTATCTGTGGATCAGTGTCCCAAGACACAGGAAGAGGAGGAGGACATGTCTTGTGTTCCATATGCGAGTGCAGTTGGCAGTTTCATGTATGCAATGGTCTGTACTAGACCGGACATTGCACATGCAGTGGGAGTTTTGAGCAGGTATATGTCAAAACCATGGAAGGAGAGATTGTGTTTAGGTATTGGTTTGGTACAACAAGCTGTAAGAACAGATTGTGATAGCTAGAGTGCAATTTTTCTGGCAAAGAACTCGACTTATCATTCAAAGATAAAGCATATTGATATTAAATATCACTTCGTGAGAGACATCGTTGAAGAAAAGAAAGTGTTGTTGATGAAGGTGGACACTTTGAATAATGTTGCAGATTCATTAACAAAATCTGTGAGCACTGAGAAGTTCTCTTGGTGTAGAGGATCCATGGGCATTTTTTCCCTGGATTATTGACTATGTAACCCTGTAACCCCCTGTATGCAAAGAAAACAACAAGTGGGAGAATGTTGGGTAAGTGTTATATTCTTTGCATGAGCAGTAGTGTTTGCGTTGTGTCGGGCGCGCAGGGGGGTTCGAGGGCAGTGCCCCCAAGAATTTTTTTTGCCTCGGGAAGTGTGTTGCATTTTTGGGCGGTTTTTCGACACATGGTTTTTTTCCTGATGGTTTTCTATTTCCGGTTAATGAATTAGGGTTGTTGACTAATCCAAGTCATTGGGTTAGGGTTTTGGATGCCGCTGGCTCCTATATGTATATTGTATTGTAAACAATGTATCACTATGAGTGAATATAGAATATGCTGGTTTTCCTGGTTTGGGTTTCCAGGGGAAAAATCTCTGTGTAATGTTTGTGTTTGCCATTGTATATTTTCTGTTCTTTTACTGAAAATATGTTTGCAGTAAATATTGTACAAGGTTAAAATCTACACCCCCGAGCACCTTAATCTTGACAGAGAATAATTCTGAAAGAAAACCCTAGGCCTAATAGCTAATCAAGGTGGTGTATCACTCTCCAGAGTTAGCATACCAAGCAAAAAGTCCAAACAATAACCAATAGAGAGTCCAAGATTGAAACCAAAAATACAAGTTGCAGTAGCTACAACTAAATCTCCTTTCCAAACTTGCGCACAACTAAATTTCTGCAGTTGTGAGTTATGTGTGTCAAAAGATCTCTGGCATCCTTTATTTATACTTCTCCTCCTTAGCTGTCTGGGCCGACTTCTCATTCTAGAGGCTAAAAACAAAATATTAAATATTTCCTTTAGCCGACTTGTCTTCTAGAGTTATTTCCAATGCTTTACGGTTTATTCTTGCTTCCCGAAATATTCTATTCCTGTCAGGGTTACACGTGGAGGTTAATACCTCTAGCAGCTACCATAATCTCAAAAGTCCCTCCTAGCTAAAGAGGTATTGAAATAAATGGTCTTGAGTACAAACACACCATTCAACCGATAACATCATCATAACCATACAAGCTATCTCATGATTAGATCACAAGCACCATCATCACTATCAATATCATTTGATAGCATAAACTACATCATTTCTCGAAGTACTCCATTTGAGTAATCAAGAACAATGTTGAATAAGTCACTCACTCCACAGAGTGATACAAGAACCATTCTTCTAATCCAGACATATGTCCTAGAAAAATAACTGTCCTAGACCATTTTCTGTCTGGAGAATGTCTTTCCATCAGTACATTGACTATCCATCTAACTGAGAATCATTTTCAACACTACTGATAGTCTACATGGAAATCAGAACAATGTCATTCAATAGAACAAAACTGTGTCTATCCATAGTAGTACACAACTACTATCCAGTGGTACACAACCACACCAAGTAGCACACAACTACTTAATCAGTGACACATAGTCACAACCAGTGGAACACATCCACCACAGTAACATACATCTACTATCTAGAGACATACAATCTCCATAGGAATCATATCATTTGATATAAACCTGCATAAAATAATATCATGATATAAACTAAGTCATCTGGTCCATTCTTCCACTCACATCTGTGAGATCTGGAAGAGCATCTGCCCTTAGAATATAAAACATTAGCCATGGGCTATATTGACTATTCTTCTCAAGCATAGAAGAATAATTGTCCCTGATTTATGAGCTTGGACCATTCACCTAACTGGGCCATTCCTCCAACACTAGTCATAGTGCAACCTCGAGATAATGAGTTTTCCCTAAGGAATGCCTGTCCTTGATTGTCGAACTTGGACCATTCACCTAACTGGGCCATTCCTCCAACACTAATCATAGTGCAACCAATAAGCACTGAGAGTCACCCTTAGACTGGTAGAGGATAAGCCCAAAACCCATCAAAATGTAAATGGATTAAAATGGTTTGAGTAGGTGGATCAACAAGACTTTAAAGAAAGGAAAAGACAACAGATATCACTACAGATCAATGATGGACCATTGGGCTATGGAGTCATAAACAATATGCTCATTGAAGGCATTTAAGCTCCCTATCAAACAAAAGATTTGTATAATGATGAAGAGAAGAATAAGAGAATGACATAAAGACAAATATTCACTAAGCATAGATCCTCTCTGCAAAGAGAATTAGATGTATCTGAACAATAAACAATGATAAATAGGCAAGTTTACAACATATCCTCTACCGCATCAAGAATCTATCAATCAAAAGCAAATTTTAATCCTTAAAATCTGCAATACATTCAAACAAGAAGAAGAATAGAACATAGTACATAGAATTTAGATGTGTCTAAACAGTAAACAATGATAAATAGACAAGCTTACAATAGATCATCTACCGCATCAAGAATCTATCAATCAAAGGAAAATTTTAATCCTCAAAATCTTCAACACGTTCAAACAAGATGAAGAATAGAACAAAGAACATAGAAGACAAATATGATGAAACAACTCATATGAATCTTCAATAACATACAATTTATAGCTACATGCCCCTCCGGCTTACAAACTGAAATATACAGTCATAAAAATTTCTCAAAACCTCCTCCGGTCTTGGGCCAAACACCCCCCTTATTATATCATTCATCATATGTATGTATAATCAAAACATAAGACAACAACTAGAAGTGCGAGATGGCCTTCCTATGCTAGGATTCTCCACAAAAAGCTACAAGTTTAACATTTGTACCAACAGATCTAACAAATTGCTAAAATCAAGGAGCTTGTTGGCAACAAAAAATGAATGACATGTCTTGCTGCATGGGCACCTCTTCTCCAGTGTCGTGTGTCTTCTCTTGTTTTTCATGTTCCTTATGTCAGAAGGAAACTTTGTTCAGTATGGGCCTGCATGAAAAACCGCCCTCTGTGGTACTTCGGGCTGACAGTTTTTTGTCTCCTCGGCCAGACCCCCCATGCTTCCATTTAAGAGGGTAGTCAATTGTTCAACCGCAAGTCCTTCTTTCATTAACCAATTTCTCCTTGGGATCAGGATGAGGCCTTACACCTGGTTTGTTTCCATGCATTGCTCTCGGATTGAGCCCTATATAAGCACGTGATTGTGGAAGTCAGAAAGGGAAGTTTGGATCCACACTGCTCTGACCCCCGCAATCCACCACCAATTGCCACATACCTCTTTAGCTATACCGTGCTTTCGATTGCGGGACCGCTCTAATATTTTAACGTTCGAGCATTTTCTGTCCCCGCAATGAAGTGTGGTTGTCAATCTTGTAGCAACCTGCGATTTGGGAACGCCCTACTTTTTTTGCCGCACGCTGCTCTCGGATGGACCCTACATCAACACGTGATTGCAAAAGTTGCCAAGGATGATTTGGGTCCACACCGCTTTGACCCCCACAATTCACCACCAACTTCCACATACCTCTTCCACTATACGATGGTTTCGATTGCAGGACCGCTTTAGAATTTTATCGTTCAAGCATGTTTCGTCCCCGCAATGAAGTGTGGCCATCGATCTATTGCAATTTGCGATCTGGGTAACCCAATTTTGGCACTTGGGAGCTTTGAATTCTGAGCAAGAATATCTCCCGGAGGATGATCTCCTGAATCTGACGTGGTGGCCTGACGTCATGTGCTGTCACAACTACTGATGGATGAGCGCCATGCGTGTGAATTGATGAGTGCCAAGTGTCTTCGACACTTCAACACTTCGGGCTTCGGGAGTTTTGGATTGAAATATCCCGAAGTAAATTTCTCCCGGTTGACGTGGAAGCCTCTCATTACTTCGACACTTCAGGCTTTAGAAGCTTTTGAATGTGGGCATGAATATTCCCGAAGTGACTTTCTCCTGTTTGACGTGGCAACCTCTCGTTACTTCGACACTTCGGGCTTCAGGAGCTTTTGAATGTGGGAATGAATATATCTCGAAGTGACTTTCTCCAAGTTAACGTGGCAGCCTCTCGTTACTTCGACACTTCGAGCTTCGAGAGCTTTTGAATGCGGCCAAGAATATCTCCCGAAGTGACTTTCTCCAGGTTGATGTGGAAACCTCTCATTACTTCGACACTTCGGGCTTCAAGATCTTTTGAATGAGGGCATGAATACCTCCCGAAGTGACTTTCTCCCAGTTGACGTGGCAGTCTCTCGTTACTTCAGGACTTTTGGACTTCAGGATGTTTGGATAGAAATATCCCGAAGTAACTTTCTCCTGGTTGACGTGGCAGCCTCTCGTTACTTCAGGACTTCGAGCTTCGAGAGATTTTGAACGTAGGCATGAATATCTCCCGAAGTGACTTTCACCCGGTTGACGTCGTAGTCTCTCGTTACTTCGGGACTTCGAGATGTTTGGATAGAAATATCCCGAAGTAACTTTCTCCCGGTTGACGTGGCAACCTCTCGTTACTTTGAGACTTCGGGGCTTATGTTTGGTCGTTAATCCTTGCACGATTTTGAAACTCTGAATGCACGAGAGCCACTAATCTGAACTGCACATGGGATCTCTGTTGTTGAAAATTGAACCTGCCCATTTGCTTGTATTTCAAGCCCAAAATGGACTGCTTTGAATGCTGCATTTTTCTCATAGCTTTTCCATGCGCATACAACATACTTGATCGGCCAGACTTTATCAACCAGAAGAGGAAAAACTTATAGGAAGGTATGCAGAAAAGAGAGAGACTTGATAGAGGTGTAGACCTAGGTCTTAACAATAACTACATATGACCCATGACAACTTTATGTGCTAACATTTGGCTCCACAGAGGATGTCATGCTCCCTGTGAGCTGCCAAGAACAAGCAGCTTCAATGTCCTATCCTAGGGCTATGGGGTCACTTATTAAAATACTAAAAGCAAACTGAAAATTCAAAATCTTGCACACAGGATTATTTATATACAAGACCCTACTCTAATGACCTTTACAATACTCAGGTGAAAACAAACTTCCACCATAGCCACCCAAACTGTTTGGTAACATAATTCTTCTTTTCACTGCAAATGATCCATAAAAGGTAAGGGAAGTATGACAACATAATGAAAACATGTTTTGGAACACTGACAATACCCCCAAATGATGATAAAATGAATAATTTTGTAGGCTCCAATGCTTTTGGAAAGCTCAATTCCATATATAACCCCATAGGGTCATAAAATTTATAATAAGGCATGCTAAACTAGTAGAAAGTTAGCTCCTTTATTTCATCATTGCTCACCTATTGTTTGATGTTCTCAGCATGTACATGTGGATAAAGGATTGATGAAGGCTTGCTAATCCCAGGTGATATCTACTCATTTATAAGTGTTGGACATGAGATAAGCTGCACATTTAGCTCTTCGTTTTCTCCTTCATGGATCTCCCAAGGATCAGATTCATAATTATCATATACAAGAACCATGATACGAGTTTCTAAAGAAGCTATGAAAAAACTCTGCTCTTCATCATCTTCGCTGGGATATTCATAAAAAATTAGCTGTTCTTGGTTAGTATTTGAAACAAATTCTTCATCATAAGAAGGGCCGCTAAAGACATATGTTTCAAGAAAATAAATATCCTCTGCATTTTCTTCATAAGAGCAACAAACAAAATCTGCCTTCAATCCTAAAAAGCTAGGAAAAAACATAGAGGAATCTTCCCTAGTTTTTTAAACTAACTTATCATTTATCTCAGCTTCGTAGTCAAGAGAAATATCTACTGATGTATACACTTGCTCTTCGACATCAGAATATTCAAAAGAGACATGTTGATCTTCATAAACATTTAAAACAACAGATACATCTGATATGATGCCAGATGTTTCTATGTTATTTATATCACAATGAATTTCAAAGTTATTTGTCGGAGAATCCACAGTTGGTGTCATTTTGTCATCGACGTTTCGAATCCGAATCGGGATTCATCATCAGGACTAATAATCAATTTGAGAGCTTGCTGATCTTAGTCCATTAATAGTGTATATGCAAGACAATATAAGATAACCAGGTCGGCTATCTATAAACTCTATTTGCAGAACTAAATAAAAATTAAAAACAAATTAATTACTAATAATAATATATCGTAACTAATTCTTAATGTTGAT
>JASDQU010106991.1:98242-113679 GCA_032191745.1 Picea mariana | reverse complement strand
ATTTTACTTATTATTATTATTATTATTTTTATTTTTAATTCCATAAAAAAGAATCCATAAGAATTTTTTTTTTTGGTGTTTTGTCTATTTTTTTTTTGTGGGTATTATTCTTAAATGTTAGAGGAAAATAAAAAACAATTCAACTTCAAATGAAATTAGAGAAAAAAAATAAATTATTAGCAAACCTCCAAATTTTTTACATTGTTATTCTTCCTGAAAACATTTATAGACATCCTACTTTCTGATCCTCGAGATCGCACGAAGCGTGGGAGGAGAGCATACTTATTCAACACTAACACTGACATGTTTTATTCCTTTGAACCTACCTACTCTATTCTAATTGGAGGTTAGAAGTTAATTATGTGTAGTCAAATATCCAATGTAACCATAAGCGCAACAATAATAAGAATATGTTCAGTGTGAATTTTTCAATTGACAATTGAAAATATACATAAACGTGCAAGATTAAGTGTTGAAACTTTAATTTACCAAAATAAAAAGAAAAACTAAATCGATCTAACCTGGTACCTGCTTGAAACCATCGTTCGATAATGCTTTTGTAGGCATAGTTTTCACTCCTTAGATCGTGTCGCAACTCCTCATTATCCTCCTCGATCTCCTGCTCGCATAATTGTTCGTCATCAGATGTGCAGGGTTCCTTGTATGTTGTTTCTTCGTTTGCCTATGGAGGAGTAATTAAACTTCCAGTTGCTGTCAAGATCTCCTCTTCCCAAGAATAAGGGATCCCAACTTTTGCTAGGATCTGAGTGAGTTGTTCCAAGCTTATACTCATAGTTAAACCATATTGAAAAAGGAGAATGATTTATCATCAAATATTTGAATTTTTAAAACTCAGAAATTAAAACTATTTGTAAAAATAAAACACACCAAACTTGAACTCCTTGCGTTACTGGGACCCTGTTGTCACTAGGTTATCGGTTCGCACAAGTTAGCTCATCATAAATAAAAAATAAATTTTCATAAACAAAAACACACGTTTGCATAAAATAAGGAAAAATACACTTCTGCATAAAAGGGAGAGGACAGCCTAACTTTGGAGCAACCCCACTAAAGTGGATGCGTAGGTTCTTACCTCTCATCTTACTGTCTTCTCTCTTCCCTTAGGTAGTCCATAAAACCAATCCAAAATCATTAAAGCAATATAATTCAAATGCTACCTATTACCGTTTACAACTCCCCGACAACGTTGCCAAAATGTTGGTGCAATTATATGCATAATATATTACCAAACATAAATTATCAACCAGGATTCGTAATTAGTAGAGTTTATGCACTATATGTGTCGATAACAGATAGGTTCCTATGTTTGTTTAGTATAGCTTATATAAGAAAACCATTTAGAAACCAACACACTTTTAAAAATAAAAATCTTCACACAATTCGAAAGCTGGAAAGAAAAACTCATAAACAAGCAAAAGATCTTGCTCAGGTGATGGACCTATTCATTGATGGCTTATGAAGGGAAAATATGAACTTTGATTCTATCTCCTGGAGCAACTAAACTAACAACAGTTAACACTTTGCGCATTCACAACATTCCATTATAGGTGCATGTAGGGTGAGAGATGGAGGTCTTGATTGTGCATGTGTTAGCAAGGTGTAACCTAATCAAGTTTGGAAAATAAATCTAAGTGTAGTGGGATGCTCCATTAAAGCTCATGTATGGTGAAATATGGAGATCCAACTGTTCCTACATTACCACACTTTGCAACAAATTCAAATAGTGAAATCAAACAAAATAACATGAAATCAAAATAACAGGTATATGAAATGAAAATCTACACTAACAATTTACAATGAGCTTACCAAGCTGGATCGGTGGCCCTTACCGATGCCAACATGGAAGCTTTTAGATCAGCAGGTGCTAACTTCTAAGAGACACAAGATCATTGAATTCAGACTTGCATTAATCTTCAACAAGTAGGTTTACAAAAGGAGTCTTTTCATGAATCAAATCTACATCATAACAATTCTTTCCTTTTCAAGAACCAATCTTACATCATAATAATTATCCCCCCTCATGAAGAGAGGGCACTCTCTTTTATACATGAGAGATTTGAAAAGAAGATGAGCATCTCATAATTACAGATTCACTTTTCTCTCAACTATAATCCCTTCAAATCCTCACACATATCTCTCATATATCTTGGATAAGATATGTTTTTCCATATCTCCATGATCTTCTCCTTGGAATAGGCTTGAATTATCTTCTCAAATCTTGAAGTGGTGGAGGAAGTATTCGAGAAGTCTTTTTGAATTAATCCTTCACATATTCCTACACATGATAAAGCTCACACATTTTTGAGATATATATGAAAACATGTCAATTTTCTAATATTTAATCACAAATTCCCTTTTAATACTAAAAGAAATGATTTGGAAAATAATAAGGTTCAACCCATATTTAATTATGAAAATGGTATCATCAAAGGTTAATGGGGCGATGAAATGTGAAGAATGATGAAGGGAAAGGTGGATGGAAATACGACATTTCCGAGTCCCAACAAAGACCTCACACATGGAAACAAATATTGCAGATATTTACATGAAGGAAGTTATCAAGCTTCATGGAGTTCCTAAGAAAATTGTTTCAAACAAAGATCCAAAGTTTACCTCTAATTTTTGGAAAGGTTTGTTCAAAGGAGCTGGAACAAATTTAAACCTCGGTACAACATATCACCCATAGTCAAATGGGAAAATAGAGAAGACTAATAGAATAATTGAAGGCATGCTCATAATGTATGTGATGAACCATCCATCAATGTGGGAAGACTATATCCACTTAATATATTTTGCTTACAATAATGGGTATCGAGCCTCATTAAGAATGAGCCCATTTGAAACATTGTATGGCAGAAAGTGTAACACACCAGTGAGTTGGGATAACCCAACAGATAGAGCTATCATTGGGATAAATTTGTTGCGAGAAATGGAAGAGTAGATGGAAAATATTAGGAAGAGTTTAAAGGTTGCCTAAGATAGACAATAAATTTATGTAGATAAGAACAAAGTCTTTAGAGATTTTAAATTGGGTGAACATGTTTTCCTAGAAGTGAAAGCGAAAAGAAGTTCGATAAGATTGGGTTGCTACCCAAAATTGGCCGTAAGATATTGTGGGTCATTCAAAATATAAGAAAAGATAGGGTTGGTTGTATACATGCTAACATTTATTGCACCCATGAAAGTGCATAATGTATTTCATGTGTCATTATTAAAGAAATATGAACCTGACCCTAACCACATAATTGATTGGACGGTGATCTAGGTAGAAAACGAAGGGGATTTCCGGGTGGAACCAATATGCATCCTAGACTGAAAATTCAAAGTACTCATGAACAAATCCATATGGTTGGTAAAGGTTCAATGGACTTGCTACAGTCCCAAATATGCAACATGGTAGCATGAAGAAACTATGTGGGAGGAATACTTGTAAATTTTTGCCAATTTCGAAGAAAATAGAAATTTAAAATGAAAGACTCCAATTTTGGGCAGTTAGGTTCTAGAACCACATCTTAGAATCCTTGGTCACTAGCATTGTTATCCCTAATAAAAGAATGGTGCAGATTGATGGACTGAGAGCAGTGAAGGGGGCATATTCCTTGGGTTAGGAGGTTGAGAAGAACGAGAGATTTTGGTTGGGATTGTTTTTGGAGAAGTAAACAAATTATAGGATTTTATTTTATGAATATTATGATGTAAAGTTCTATATGTATTTTGGCATGGTTCTATGCATTGAGGATGATGCACAATTTTAGGGGAGGGGGAATGTAACATCCCCACTATAATCCCTAGTTTAATTAATGCATAATGTATAAATGAATGTGGCTATGGCCAACCGATGTAATATACAAAATGTATTTTCTAATTTTAATAAAAATAATGTGATACTAGTTGTTGGGAATATGAACAAATATGGAGGCTGATTAATCCACAAGAGAGAAGGGAATGCCTTGGGAATGTCTAAGAGGGGCCCACAGGGGGAAATGGTTTATGGGTATTAATCCAAACTGTTCGCGTTCAAATGGTCACCAGGTGAGAAAATAGAGAGCGCTTGCATACCCTGTTGGGTTTGGCAGGGCAGAACAGCTATGGAGCATAGGGTTAGAGAAACAAAACAAACTACAATCTAATATCAACTAAAAACAAATAAAATTGTGAAAAGAAACAACAAACATCAAACACAAAACACAGGTGTCACCAATGGTTTCAGGCAGGTGTATTGATGAAACTGAAGCACGCTGAAGGAATAGACCAGAGGTTCCTTCTCCCTCCAACGGAAGGCTGTTTGGGGCCCTCACACAATTTGCTTTCCTTACAAATGAGAAGAACTGAGCATAGCAGTGAAAGAACTCTCGGCGATGCAGCTGATGGGTTGTTGTTTAAAGGATGAGCCCTTAAACCATCTGAACAGCATAACAGTGCTTAGAATTCCTTGCCAAAACAGTGTATCCTCACGGCTTTTTATAGCAACTCTTCGGGCGGTCACGTAACCTTCTCAAAGTGTGAACGGGGACCCTTTTAGGGTTTATTTAGGTCATTAATCCGCCGATTTTGTAGATCCGGCTCTGATTTGAGAGTCAAATCAACTTGGGATCCGGTTCGTAAGCGGTTGGGAGGCCGACCTATTCAATTATTGCACCATTTTAGCAGATGTGCGGGTTCTTGTGTTGACAGTCGCGCGTTGAGCGCGCATGCACTAATAACACGTTTTTGTCCTGCGCATGCGCGCACGCACCAAACTGCTGTAAAGCGCCCTTCAATTTTTGGTTACTTTGTATAGTTTTTGGCCCTTCTGGAGTGCTGTGAAATTAATTCAGTGCCATGAATGACTTCATTGCTGTTTTGATGATGCGGAGTTCTTGTCGCCATGTGCAGACGAAATTTCAGTGATGACAGAAACCCATATTTATGAATTTTACTATCATTTGGGAAAACCATCTATTTTATGTTTGAGTGTATGAGGATCCAAATCGTTGAATACATGTAAGAGGGTGGGTGTAGAATTCACATCCCATAGTTATTGGAAGCATGGGTTGAAGTACAATCAACATTGGGCAAAATGTGTTGTCAATTGTCTTGGGAAAATAGAGGAAATTGGTATGGGGAACATAGGTAGTTTTTCAGATTCAATATTTGGATGAACAACAAGGGGAGAGGAAGGAAAAAGAGCATTAGAGATAGACCAAGAAGGCTCAATGAATTATGAAACCTAATGGAGTGTTTTGGAGCTAGAAATTGAAGAGTCGGGTTGTCAATATTGAAGAGTAAACTCTTGTGTGAGTTGCACTACAACATCAAGTGTTTGTTGTTGTTTTCCTGGAAGTAAGTTTCCGTTGAGTTCCCAACATAGATATTCTTGGTTACATGTACCAAATAGACCCTTGTAAATGAATGGGATGCCCGATAGATTGAGATCAGTGAAGGGGTACATTCATTGGGTTGGGTAGGTCAAGATGGAGAGAGTTGGAGGAAAATTTTGGATAGTTGTAGGAGGATATTAGTGGGTGAGATATAGAGTTGTGAGGGGACTGTGAGAGGCACCTTTATTTTGTGGATTCCTAGCCCCATCTCAGGGGTGACTTGCTATTGAGATATAGAACATCAAGTCTATGGTTGGGTGGAACGTCCTTTCCAATCAGCTGGTTGCACAAGCTTTCTTTTAAAAAGATAAGTGTTTATCTATTTTTCTGAGTTATCTTATGAGTTCATGGATGTGCATTTTACTCTGTGAATGAGAATGGTTTCTATGTGGTTATAGATTATTTATTAGTTACATTCATGAGCATTTATAATGCTGTAGAGGCATTTAATTATGGACATTAGAATCTAGTTAAATTTGTGCATAATTTGTAGTTGACAAGCTATAGGAAATGAATTAGCAAGAATTTTTTTAATCTTATGAGCATTCCGCGTAGTAATGTTCCTTATTTAAGTTGGGGAACATTAAAAATATGTAGAATCATATGGTAGTTATAGCTTTTTTTAACACCTCCAAATCTTAGATGCTTTTATTTGGCCACCATACCCTTCATATACCCCTCTTGCAGCTCTGGCCTATTACCCCTCCCACCTAGGGGTAACTAGAGGAGATCATGTCTCATGGCCCGCAATGAAGACAATGATCTCGACAATGATGATGATTACCATTATGTACAATCATATGGGAGTTATAGAATTTTTCAACACCTCCAAATATTGGATTCTTTGATTTGGCCATTGTACCCTTCATATACCCCTCTTGCAGCTCTGGCCTATTACCCCTCCCACCTAGGGGTAACTAGAGGAGATTATGTCTCATGGCCCACAATGAAGACAATGATCTCGACAATGATGATGATCAAAATGTCCACATAGAGCATCCCAATGGCCACCTTTAGATGCCTATTTCTTCATTAGTATGGCTCATCACACTCAATCAATGAGGCTTATTAGGAGATGGTGCTCTGAAACATTATGAGGTACATTATTTCTTATTTCATATATAGTTTCATATTTAATACATTGGGAATTTGAGTAATGATCATAGGTTGAAGTTGGATAATGAGTCATAAGCTCAGAAGTTATGTTGTTTTCCTTGTTTTCACCTTAGTGGCCATCCTAGGCACTCTAGTCTGGTGCTGTCACTCCTGGGGAAAAGACGTACTATTGGTGGTTCCTCGAAAGGGGTAACATACCATTCCCGATCATACTTACCACTTTTTCATCCTTGATCCTTCCATTCTCCCACCTTTTGGTAATGGTGGTTACATGTACGTGCCAAAAGGGCATATGTTGGGGAAAGGGGTGGAACATGTAACAATACAGACAAAAAATTCTATGGATAATAGAAAAGGGAATAAAATTTTGAAGACAAAAGGTGGTGTCTAAAGACATTGTTACAACACTTACGCAAAGTGCATTGTGATCAAAACATCACAATGCATATTGGATATTGATATCTCCATATGATATCAACTCGATTGCTTGATTGCCATGATGATAATGACCTAAGGGGTATGATATTTATAGCCTCAAGATCTAACCAACTTCCATAAAATCTAGAAGATATTGTCCACATGTAACCGTCAGTTGTTAGAGTTGACTCTGTCAAATCCGTAATGTTGAGTCGGCTTGAAAAGGGTGCTCGACTCGACCACTTATGTGTCTAACTCATAGTCAATTGTTGGATTGGTCAATCCACCACCTGATTATCTTTTACTATTGGTTGATTGTCCAACCAACAAGCATGTCGACTACTCGACCGACAATGTAGTGTTTTATTCAATCGCCCGACCGAATGTATCCAGATGTAGTTTGATCACTCAACCGACTGAATCTAGGAGAAGTGTGATGAACCATCAATGCTTGATGTTCCAACACCCCCCCCCCCTCCCCCATCATCACACGTCTCTGGAGATTCATGAGGTGAAATTACATCATCATGACACCCCCCATAATTGCAACTTCCTAAATCCCAAGCATCATACAGATCTTGATAAATCTAGCTTAAACTAAAGATTTGGTGAAGATATCAACAACTTGATCATCTGTTCTGCAATATTTAAGAGAGACGGTGTTCTCATGAACCAATTGTCTCAAATAATGAGCATGGACCTCAACATGATTCATCTTATTGTGGGAAACAAGATTGTCAACAATGTGTATAGCACTCTGGTTATCATAGTAGATTGTAGTCGAGGTCTAAATAGGAAGGCCAAGTACTCCCAAAAGTTGGGAGATCCATATTGCTTTAGTACCTACTTGAACGACGCCACGATATTTTGCCTATGTAGTCGACAAGGAGACTACCTTTTGTTTCTTGCACGACCACACCCATAGTCATGTGCTAAAGTGAAACACATAGCCAGAAGTGGACTTATGAACATCATTGTCGCAATCTAGTCAGATTCGGTGAAGTCGACTAGCGAATATGAACTTTGAAAATACTTGATACCAAAATGAGTGGTACCCTTGAGGTAGAGGACAGTTCAATTGAACATTTTCTAGTGGCTTTCTTTAGGGTCCTGCATAAACCAAGAAACCACACTAACAACAAATGAAATGTCTTGTTGACTATGAGTAAGGTAAATAAAATTGTCGACCAATTGTCGATAAAGTGTAGCATCGATTATAGGTGTTTGAAAAGTTTTAGTGAGCTTTACTCTAGATTGGAAAGGACTAGCACAAGACTTAAAATTAGCCATATTAAAACGTGTCAACAAATCCATCACATATTTAGACCAATAAATGAAAAATCCATCACATGGTGGTAATACTTGAAGACCCAAAGAATAATACAGAGTATCAAGATCTGTCATGTCAAAGGAGTCAACAAGTTGTTTCTTTAATCTAAGGATGAGATCATTATTATTTCAAATAATGAGTAAGTCATCTTCATATACAAAAAAAATCAAAGTGTCTCCATTGGTATGGAGTACATATAAGCTATGATCTGATTCACAATGTTTGAAACCAAGTCAAAGAAATAAACTGTCGATCTTAGCATACCAAGCTCGGGGAGCCTACTTCAAACCATAAAGTGACTTCTTGAGTCGACAAACCAAATTAGAGTCTATCACAAAACCAGGTGGTTGTTCCATGAATTTTTTTTTAGACAGGTCTGCACGAAGAAAAGCACTCTTCACATCCATCTGATGGATTTTCCATCCATAACGAGCAACAAGGGAAAGAATTAGTCGAACATAGTTCATCTTTGCAACAAGGGAAAAGGTTTCAGTGTAGTCTATGCCTTCTTGTTGAGAAAATCCATTTGAAACTAGGAGTGCCTTATGTCATTCAACAACACCTTCAGAGGTAAATTTGGTCCTGTAGACCCATCGACACTTCATAATGTTCTTTCCTTGTAGACAAGGAACTAAGTCCCAAGTGTGATTCTTCGACAAAGAATCAATTTCTTTCTGCATGACATGTTCCCATTCAGGTCGTCCTTCAGCATATGAGTAGGCAACATGATAAGAAGTTTCAAGTACACAAGTCATCAAGGCAATTTTGACATGTTGATTTTGATTTTGAGTTTATCATCTGGAGGAAACATCCTTGACATTAGGCACTCCAACAAATTCAATTGTCTTGTTAACACATCTAGGTAGACAAGAATCAGGTGAAATGTGGTTCACTACAATAGGTTGATCATAAGTCGAGGGTCCTTCAATTGGTTTACTAGTTGAAACATAGGATGATAGACTAGTTAACTCGGAGGTCGATGGTATAGTTGAAATAGGAATAAAGTTCAACTATCCAGTCGAAAAACTAAAATATGGAATAGGAGAATGAATGTTAGAGACAACATCAAAGGGATCATCCTACAACAATATAGAGGAGACCTTCAACAACTTAATGCCAAAAGAATTCTCATCAAACCATACATTTTGTATGATAATGATTTGTCGTTTGACAGGGTCAAACAATCGATAGGCTTTTGAATCTTAAAAGTAGCCCATCATGATGCAATCATGATTCTTTGCATCCAACTTCTTTCCGCAATCATCAGAAATATGAGCCTAGGAAACACATCTAAACACACAGAGGTGGCCAACTGAAAGCTTCTTTCCACACCATCATTCGACTAGAGTCATAGAAGGAATAGCTCTGGTTAATTTGTGATTGAGAAAATAGTTTTCACAATACATTTATTCGTCCCAAAAGCGAGGAGGAATATTTTTAGTTTGCAAAAGACATCTAGCCATTTCAACTAATATATGATTATTAAATTCTATGATGTCATTTTGTTGAGGTGTGTGAGGAACCGACCTCTTCCATTCAATACCATATCAAACCAGGTATTCTTCAAAAGGTTGATTTACATACTCACTACCATCACGTGATCTTGGGCACTTGATGGGTAAAGCACATCACTTTTCAACAAAGTCTCTAAAATACTTGAAATTTTCAAAGATAAGGTTCTTCTTCTTCATAAAATAGACCCATGTAAAGCGAGAGAAATAATCAATGAAAGTCAAAATATACCTTGCACCTACTAGTGAAGGTAGATTGATGAAGCAAACATCATTGTGAACCAATTTCAGTAGGTTCCATGCTCACCACACTTTTCCAAATTTGAATGGTTCTTGATGATGCTTCCCAAGCACATATCCCTTACAGACTCCTTTAGGGAGAAACACTTTAGGTAAACCAACAACCATATTTTGAGTTT
The DNA here is from genome assembly GCA_032191745.1 of Picea mariana. Taxonomy (NCBI): domain Eukaryota; kingdom Viridiplantae; phylum Streptophyta; class Pinopsida; order Pinales; family Pinaceae; genus Picea; species Picea mariana. The sequence continues at coordinate 103,505 of JASDQU010106991.1, read as the reverse complement.
CCAGTGCCTACAAACTTTAAAAATTCAGGTGTCTGAGTCACTCATGCCAAATTTGACTTCTTTCATCATTGTGAGAAACAAGTGTAGTCGATTCAGTGTCAGGTCGAGTAATGCCACAAAAATTTTAGAACTTATCCTTGAGTCAAGAATCCCATTGGCGATAATCAACTGGTCTTTCTTAAAATCACAAACATACAACCGATCTGGCCAAACTTCCATAATATTACCTATCTATGTTAATTGAGCAACATGAAACATATTGGCACTAAGGTTTGGTACATGATAGATGTCTACAGTCTTCCGATGTCGATAGGTAACATTGCCCTAACCAACAACATCCAGAGAAAAATCATCAATGACATAGATTTTCCTCTCCTTAGCTTCATCCAACCATGTGAACAAGGAGGCATCCTTAGCCATCTGATGAGTGCACCCAAAGTCAAACATAAAACCGATCTGGCCAAATTTTCATAATATTACCTATCTATGTTAATTGAGCAACATGAAACATATTGGCACTAAGGTTTGGCACATGATAGATGTCTACAATCTTCTGATGTCAATAGGTAACATCGCCCTAACCAAAAAAATCCAGATAAAAATCATCAACAACATAGATTTTCCTCTCCTTAGCTTCATCCAACCATGTGAACAAGGAGGCATCCTTAGCCATCTGATGAGTGCACCCAAAGTCGACTACCCACTTGTTCTACGCCGAATGAGACAACAAGGCTTGAGAAGTTCCACCTTTGAAGGTAAAATTATCAGTGGGTCATCGTTCATAGGACACGTTTTGTTCCAGGCGTTTAACCTTCTCCTCTAAATTGTCTCTCTTCTTATAAAAAAAATTTCCACATGTCTAGTCTTTCCAAAGTACTAACATGTCTTCTTCTTTCGACTATGCTACAATGCATCTATCTATCCCTTAGGTTTCTGGTTGTGGTATGTAGGTTTTTGTGTAGAGGCATCAAATCGTACTCTATCCCTAAGATCCATCTTCCTCTTTCCCTTGATCAAGTGGGATTGATGTTAACCACCAAGCTTTCCTTCTTCAAGTAGTGGGTGTTGATTAGTAATCAAAAGACCACATAAAGCTTCAAAGGTGTAATCATTACCATCTTCCCTGTGTGCTTTCCACTTGGTGTGGAAAGACAACATGAACACATTGAATGGTGTTTTCAAATTCATCAGGACAAACTCGATGAATTGTCCATCCTTCTTTGGATAGTTCTTTCCACATTCGCCCAATTTCAATTGCAATTCTTTGACATGTGCAAAATAGTATTCTATTCTATCAAAAGAATTAGGATCGAGAGATTTCAACTCTTTCTCTAAGTGCATGACGTGGTTCTCATCAAGTCGGTTGAATAACGACTTCAACTTCCTCCAGAATTGATGAGGGTAGTCGACTGCATTGAGGTGAAACCGAATGTCCCACGAGATATATGTCATGATGACCCCCACAACCTCATATGTCTTTCCATCAACATCAAACTTTTCCTGATTTTTTGTTGGATCTGGAATTGCAATCTTAGTATACTGCCAGAGTCCTTTTCTCTTCAGCAGGGTTTCCATATCAGGTTCCCATACTACATAATTTGATCCGTCTAGAACAACAATATCAATCTTCAAAGTCGTCTTTGATATCTAGACAAAAAGTCTATTTCAAGGTTCCAATCATCGAACAATCGACCCAAAGTCAATCACACAATAGATTCGACTCAACAAGGTTTGTACATAACAGGTCGAGGTTTTAAACCATCGGCTCTGATACCATGTTGGAGAAAGGGGTGGAACCTGTAACGAAACATACAAACACTTATGTAGATAATCAAAGAGGGAATAAAATTTTGAAGACAAAAGGTAGTGTCTAAAGACACCATTACAACACTTAAGAAAAGCGCACTATGATTAGAACATTGCTGTTCATATTGGATCTTGATATCTCCATATGTTATCAACTCAATCGCTTGATCACCATGATGATAATGACCCAAGGGGTTTGCTATTTATAGACTCAATATCTAACCAACTTCCATAGAATTCAAAATATCTTGTCCACATGGAACCGTCAATTGTTAGAGTTGAATACGTCAAGTCCATGCTTTCGAGTCATCTTGACAAGGATGCTCGACCCGACCGCCTATGCATCCAACTCATAGTCGATTGTTGGGTTGGTCAATCCACCGCCCGATTATCTTCGATTGTTAGTTGATTGTCCAACCGACATGCATGTCAACTACTCGACTGATTGATGTAATGTTCTGGTTGATTGCCTGACCGACTGATGTAGTGTTATGGTCGATCCCTCAACTGACTTATGTATTGTTCTAGTCAATATCCCGACCGATCGTATTCAAATGTAGGTCGACTGCTCAATGGACCAGATCTAGGAGAAATATGATGAACCATCAATGCTTTATGTTCCAACAACATGTACCTCATTCTCTTATGAGAAAAAGGGGCTAAAGGCCTAGAGGTAGATTGCAACTAGTCAATAATAAAGGCAAGGATAATGAGGACATTCAAAATCTGTAGTCCATACTTAAGCTCTGCCCCCTCATTAATGGTGATCACCCCTAGTCCTAAAGTGAATAAACAGACTACCAATCAAAGAGGACTTGAATACGTACTGAATACAAAAAACAAAGGAAGTGATAATAAATGCTTGAAACATTTTTAAGGGGACTTGAAAATCAAATAAATAAATAACAGGGAAAATAAGGGGTTTGGAATGCAAGAAGCGTTGAGGAATGGGTAACTCAAGCGCCAAGCACACCCTCTACAAAGGCACTCATGGAGGTGAGTCCATAGATTTTCTTGCATGTTAATAACCCCATGCCCAAAAGTAAAGCGTGTAATTGCCTCACATTCATTACATATCTCTTATTCATCCTTCTAGGAAATATCTCTCTACTTGGGTACTAACACACCTAATAGGGTCGTTTGAAGCATTTAATATCAATCATACCAAAATATCCAAATTTCATGGAGTAATAAGAACGTATAGATCCCTTCATCTCCATCCCATATCATGAATTGATGATTGCATCTAGCGTACAGGTTAGGACTAGGCAAACAGGAATAAGCATTGTTGTCCTTTCTCCCGTGTGTTTGGAATCATTCTTAATTGATTAGGAAGGATAAAAAAATGCTTTATGGAATAGTATTTAATCAAAGACTTGCTTTTCGGTGGCAAACAGATTCCATACTACAGTTCCAACTAGATACAGATCAACTGCAACCTTGAATATGTCATCCCAAGAACCATTTTGTAGAATGTAACTAGTTATTGCAGTTCCAAAAATGCCAGCTAGTACCCCTGTTGCAGTTAGAGTGGTATATTATGCAACAAAAAAATCTTCTTCATCATCTTCTTCATAGGTTTTCCTTTTCATCCATGAAACTCCTCACAATGTGGCATATTGAGTCAGTAGAAACAACAATTGTAATGACAAGTCTACTAACCAATACAGATGATAATGTTGACCTGGCATATCCACTAGTTCCACAAAGCACTCCTAAGAAGGGTTTACGAGAAAACTACTTTTGTAACTCCCTAAAACTCGTGCCAAATTGCCTCAACCAACTTGAATTGGTATAAAATGAATCCTAAATGGAAGGAATGGAAACAAGCACTAATGCAGTAACAGATTTATCCTCATGCCAAAACAACCAGAGGTTGTCATCTCTTTATGGTTTTTATGACCTTCAGCCCTCAAGTATCCCTTGTTGCTTGAGTACTTTGTCCCTTTCCTAATTTGAGGCCTAAAACATCTTGATTTTCCTCATTCTCACATGGAGAATATTTTTGGAGTCTTGGAGTCCTGAAGCAGTCTTAAGTGGCTCAGGGACAGAGGAATCCAGACAATGGCTACAAAAGGTGTCGACAATGGATTATATATATCTTTCTGTACCATTGTTTCATTCTAATTAAATTGGAGATCTCTCTTCTATCCCTCCTTCAAAATCTGTGTTAATATTCAATGATTAATCTCTTTTAATGTTTGGTTAAGGTTCTAACTTGCTTAATAACTAGATAAGGTAGTTATTTTATGCTTATCTTTTGTTTCTACCAATCAATTTGAGAAAGGTACTTGTTTCCTTGTGAAAAGGTTTGAAATCATGGATAGGATCAAGGACAATTGGTGTTAGGTCAACTCAAAGGATCCGTCTCCAACCAAGCATCAGAACCAAGTAGGTCTTCTCTATAACTAACCAATAGTTACATTAAGAAATTATAGACAGACATTGGGGATTGAATAACAATGTTTTCCAATTCAATCTATTAATAGTCCACCCTATATATAGGATTATTTTTTTCCACCCTATATGACCATTCACCTTGTAGATTTTTTTGTCCACCCTATATGACCATTCACCTTGTAGATTTTAACCTTGTACAATATTTCACTGCAAACATATTTTCAATAAAAGAACATAAAATATACAATGGAAAATACACACATTACATAGAGATTTTTCCCCTAGAAACCCAAACCGGGAAAACCAACATATTTTATATTCATTCATAGTGATACATTGTTTATAATAAAATATACATATAGGATCCAGCGGCATCCAAAACCCTAACCCAATGACCTGGATTAGTCAACAACCCTAATTCCTTAACTGGAAATAGAAAACCATCGAAAAAAACAATGTCTCGAAAACTTCCCAACAATGGACATGAAAATTGAGGTGACACGAAAAATGAGGCAAAAATGTGACACATTTCCCGATGCAAAAAAATTATCTGGGGCACTTCCCTCGAACCCCCCAAGGGGGGGCCTAACACCCCCCCTTTAAACCCCCCTTCTCGCTCGACACTATGTAGCAGACACTAGAGCTAGTCGTGCAAAGAATATAACACATACCCAACACACCTACTATTTAATAATGATCTCACATGATTTAATGATGATTATGGTACGTTCATTCTACTTTTTTATTTTTAATATAAGCATAATATTATAGTGGATTCAATATTCTTTATTCACAATCAATGTTTGATTCTCTCTCTCTCTCTCTCTCTCTCTCTCTCTCTCTCTCTCTCTTCCCCTTTGTCACTTCCTCCCAATATCTCTACCCTCTTTGTCTCCTACATATACCACCTCTTTCCCTCTCTCCTTGTTTTTAGTTCACTCTTACTCTCTCTCTCTAACCCCTCTTGGCCTTCATCTCCCACCCTATCACACTCTAAAACAATCCATCTCTATCCCATTCTATATTTACCTCTTTCATCTAGCCCCCGCTCTCTTAA